>WEIV01008433.1:124030-171811 GCA_013390005.1 Calyptomena viridis | reverse complement strand
TTGCCTAAATCTTGGTACATGCACTGTTGTCCCTCCCTTTTATCTTTTTCTGTACATTTCCTAACATGTTGAGTGAGTGGAAATTTACAGATGGAGCTGATGATGTGCTTTCATGTAAAGCATATTTTCTTTTACAGCTGTATGTCTCATATTTTAATTTTCCTTTGTTGATACCAGCAGTTAGTTTTATTCCTGGAAGATGAGCTGTTCCCACACTCCTCCATGTTTTCTCCTAGCAACATTTCTTTGTAGATTGGCTGGTGAGGAGAACTGAAAGGTTATAGGGCTGCTACCTTCCAGAAAGACACTGAATTATTTAGTATCAACACTTCTACCTAAAACTTTTGACTACAAGTTCAATAGAGGCACTGCCATCATCTGCTCAAGCACACTGCTGCTACAGAAAGCCCTGGAGCAGTCTGGAGAACCCAAATATGGAAAGATTTTTAAAAATCTTTAATGCTTATAAATAATAGTTACATTGAGAAAGATATTTGAGCTTTACAAACACAAAAATCTTGTGTTAAGAGTCTTGGCTGGGTTAATAGGCAGTTCTGCTCTGACTCTGTGTGAGATGGTAGCTGCTGGCACCTTCCCTGAGGAGTAGGTGCCTGTGGTGGCTGGACCAAGAATGTTAGTGGTAAAGAATGTTTGTATAACTAGTTAGGAGTTTAAATAAATACATCTGTTTAAATGCACTCATTTATTACACCTTATGTGCTGCATATATTTAGAAGTGCACAAGTACAGAATAGAGTGGTAAAGTTGCCATTCAGTTCAGAAAACCCGCAGATGTATGAATCCAAATAGATTTATGTGCTGTAGGAAATTTCTTAAATCAATCTTTAAACCAAGAGGAAGACAAATTTCTATTTAGTTTTACTTCCAGTCTTCATTTTAAGTATCACAGTGTTCAGAAATTCTGGGAAGATGAATAGGAATGCCTGAGTCCTCGACTAAACAATACTTATGGTTCTTTGTGTTTTGCAGGATAAGTCCACAAAGAGGGTTTATGCACTAAATAATCAGTTCAAATTAACTTATTTGTTAGAAAGTCTCTAGAAAAACAACCACCTTCTTATGTTAAAAACTGTAAAATACTAAATACACAGCTGGAGTAAACTGACCCAATCCCATGTAACTTGACTGAGTTACAGAAGTTTATTCCAGAAGAAATTTAGCCAGTGAATTAATTACAATTAAATTGTCAGAGGGGAAAGGAAAGCCAACAAGACAAACTGCAGAAAATGTCCATGGAATTTCTCTAGCTTCATTCCATTGCCTTCTCTGAAGAATTAAAAAATGGATAATTATGTCAACACTGTTTGTTAATCAGTGCAAGCATTCCTTGAAAATTAAATTCAGAAGTTGCTTTCCCAGTCATTTGCCTTTGAATCCCAAGAAAATAATCCCAAGNTCCCCTCATGAGGAAGTTGTAGATGAACAAAAGAAAATTAATGTAGATATTAATATTAAAAAAATGAACACTTAAAAAAATTGGGTGATTTCTGAAATAAAGTCTTATAGAACTTTTTTAACCTATTCTAGAGCAGATTTTCAAGCCCTATTCATATTGAGAACTGTTTTATTCCTTGAGTGTTCGCACTGAATTCTCAAACAGCAAATTAGTGTCAGCATACAGTAGATATAGCTCAGTTAAACATCATTAACAGATACCATTAACTTCAGTATAGGGTAGAGAGAGTAGAGAGCAAGGCCCTGCCTTAAACTTTTGCCTATATTCATATAAAATGCCTTGAAAGTAGAATTTGAGCACTCACACATTAAGGTTGCACATACCACACTTGATAATAGCATTTGTAGTGTTCTGGCCATGTTAAATTCTTCTTGCAGGAAAAGACAGCCTTCTTCATAAGTGTTAGAATTGTTCCCAGTCAAATGGTTAAGAGATTTTCTGCAAGATGGGAGAAAATGCAGTTGTGTAAGAGTGTAAGACATCAATCAGCTGAAAATTGCAGGCCTGGATCTACATCCAGATGCCGCTTCTCCTGGATATACAAATTTGTTCAGCATTCATTCTTTATATAAGGGGGAAAAAATTAAATCTTTACAGTCTTAGCCAAAGGTGTTTTCAACATTTAGTTTCCCCTCTCATGTTTATGAGCAATGTTGAATCGTAGTGCTGCAGTCCTTGATAAGCAGATATAAACACCAGTGTTCCATTTAATATTTCAAACTGTAACTGTCTTATACAGAAAATATTATGATTAATATATGTTGTAATAGGAATAATTATATAGCAACTTTCTTTCAGAGTAATGAAACAGGGTGTTCACTTTATTACTGAACTGAATTTCACACTAACTTAAAAACAGAAGTATATTTTTATTTTTATATGATTAAGCCTTTTATACTTTGGAAGTCATAGTCATTCCTTAAATACTGGTGGGTGATTTTGCCTCTTTTTCCTTTTTTATGAGGGTAAAGTCAATGCCTGTTGTTTGAACTGGCAGGGTATTATCTGCTCCTTCCCTAGGAATAATATACTGCTTATCTTATCTGACCCATGACCTAATGTCACAGTGACCCAGTGCTGTGAAACTAAGGTATCACACACCTCATATATTCTGTACTGGGAAAGTTCATACTGAGCTTCCTCATCATACCATAAACCTATTTGATACTCTGACACAAGAAATGGATGATCCAGATCCATCATGTTCTTGCAGTGGTTCCGTGATAAGAAAGAATACGTTACTAAGATGAAGGTCTATAAAACCAAAAAATAATTATCATTATGCCTGAGAATATTGACTTTTGAGAGAAAAAGCCTTGGTGATTTCCCCTTCATTCTTAAAGAATTTTGCACTTTTCAGGTGGAACCACAACATAAGTAGTAATTTTAAGAATTTACTATGTATTTGTACAACTCTGCACTTTGGGGGAAAAAAAAAAAGCCCAATTCCCTTCTTAGGAGAGTGAAGTTTTGCAGCCCTAATACACTTGAAGTGATGTGAAGACAAAGGACTTAAGAATTTTTTTCTTTCTACGATTCTTCCGCCAATGACTCGGGCACTGTTTCTCCAAAGACAGAAAGGTATCCTTATGCAGGATGACAGAAGATTATGGGTTGTTTTCTGAAGTGGCAACTGTTTTATGTGTTCCCAGTGCCTCCTGAAAAAGGGGTTTGATGCTGCATCTGCTAAACCAGGTATGATCACTTCCTGCCATCCATCCTGAGGCACATGGAATGGTCTGGGATCTCCTCACCTCCCTGCAGCAGCGCCCACATTTTCATCACAATAGACATCACACAAGTATTTTTCCTTTCAGATAAATTACCAGCCATGATAGCTCTAGCCAAGTATGCAAATCCAAGCAAGACCTCAGCCTGTAGAACGAGGCCTATAGCTTATTAGTGCAGCTCACTGAGCTCTCTGTGTCCTATAAGTGTCATCACCACTTCATGCCCAGAGAGACTGAGCAGGAGTCGTGACACAGCTAAATTTCAGGGCTAACTGATTTCCTGTCAGTACCAATGCCACAGCAGCTAATGACTCTGTGACCATGAAGTCTAAGTTAGGGTTAAGATAAACTTGGAGAAGTTATCTTCTAGTGCAATGGAATTACATAGCAAACACCAGTCCTCAAATATAACGTGACTCAAATCTCAGATGGCAAGTTGTCTAACATTTAACCCTACTGAATGACTTGGGAAATAGTATATACTGAAAGGGAAGGGAAAGTCCTGAAGCCACTTAATCGGTATGCTGGCTGATATGATAGTGACAATCATGATAGTGACTATGGTGGACTGTCAGGCTTCAGAATCTCTTTTCCATATTTGAATAAAAATAAAACCCTTTGAGCTTCTTAGTAAAGCTCAGTTGTATCAAAACAATCTGTTTTCAGATTGAGACTGTCAGAGTTAGATTCTTTGCTCCTCTTCTTAATTTCATTCCTTGATCTGGAAATGACAGGCAAATCCATGCTAGGCATCAGGAACAGTTCCACTAGATACTTCATGAAAAGCAAAAGATGTGGCTTTATCTTAACAGTATATATTAATAAAAAGAAAATTTATTAAAATAAAATTCTACAATGATTTTCTAAATCTAGACCAACCGTATCTTTCAAGCCATGCATACACCAAAAACTAGGCAATATATAAATATCATTTCTACCTCAAATCTTGTATCTAATTCCCACATTGGTGGTGTGCCAGCACCAAACTGGGATAACAGCAGAGTATTGGGCCTGTTGGTTTCCTTCTAGTAAAGGGAATGGAAGTCAAAAAAGCAAAAAGCACCTTTTAAAGCAATCTAATGTAACAAAATCCCTTTGTGAATGTACTAGAATCAGCACATGGCAATTTAGCCAAACCTAGAACACATTCTTATTCATTAGACAGTGTCTCTGGAGAGAATATCAAACATTATCTTCGAGGCTGTGCTACACTAGCAAATGTTGAATGTTTTGAGAAAAAATTCAAGGAGTGAATGTTAAATATGAAATAGGTGTGAATTTTTCTTTTAGAAATCTTTAGACATGCAGAAAGCTGAAGGCTAAAAATCGCTTTGCTTAGCCAATTGATTGCATCTATTTTAACCTGCTATGGTTGCTTGGGAGCTGTTTTGCTAATCCCTGCTTTGTCGTTAGGCTATATATTAGCAGGATGGAAATGGCACCACTGCACCATAATTCAGCAATGTGAATACAGAGCAAGGAAAGTGCAGAGCTATCGGTGACAGTACAACAGCAGATAATAAGACTCTGCTACTCAAGCAGAATGTGTTATGTAAAGACAATTGCAGTGTAAAAGCAATAGCTCTAATCAGGTTAATTAGGCTGAGTTCATGTTTCATTCATGGTGCAAGTGCCCTGTAAATTCAAAGCAGTCTACCTCATCTCACTGCACTCCTTACACAGCCATCATGTTCTCTATAACACTCAACACCATATATTTTCTTCCTTTAAAAGAAAAAAAAATCTCAAGATATTTCCCATTGCTTTTCAACAATTCCTTTTCTTCATTGTTTATGGCTAAAAGAAGGAAAAAATGAAAATATATAGGTTGTGTATAAAGCCTGTGCCCACAGTAAATTTCCTTCCTCTGCAAACAAATTTGGCACTCAGAAGTTTTTTGTGGAAGGCTTGTTTAATTGTGTTTTATTTATTTTTCATGTATTTTCTTGGTCAACAACATGACCTGTTGAATGTTTAAGAAAAATAGTATTGGCTTTTAAAAGTATGGCTCTCATCTTTCCTCCTTTCATCTATTTCCTTAAAGTGATAAATCTCCTCTTTATTCCCTCTGAACTAGCTGGAACGATGTGTCTACTTTGAAGAAAGGATTAGAGCTCAGTGCTATGATCCTCAAACTCTTGCTATGTCTCCTCTCCACTTATTGCTGGACATAGGTTGTTCCTTTAAATAATGTTCCTTTAATAATGGCTACAACAATTCTGAGATCACTTTCTCTTCTCTTCCAATAAAACAAGGCTGGGTTGAGAGGACATGCTGTAGATGAAGAGAATATGGCAGCCTGCACCATCTTAATTATTATAGTTGTTATTTTAGTAATCAGGTATCTACACTATGATTATTAGCTTAGACTCAGTGTGCTTCATTAGAAAAAGAAATGCAGTATTTTCACTACCCATTTAGAACAAATCTATTCATGTTACACCTACATTATAAAACATTTTATTAAACTTGAAAAATGTTATACCTCCATTTTAATATGTAGGCATCCCTCACATGGTATTTCAATATGCTGTTAATAACAACGCTTAAATAAATGTTCTGCCGTATATAGTTCTGTATATAATATAAATTTTTTTCTTATACAATTCCTGTGGAATTGACCTAGTTGAGCATGATAGCACAATATTGCTGCAGAGGTCAAGCTGTGGCATTGACGAGCAATGCCATAAAAGCCAGGTGACCAAAGCAGGACAGTTTTGCATATTACCACTTACAGTATTACATTGCTGCTATGCATTTACCTTCATTCTGGCTGCAAAAAATGCAATTGTTTGTAAGGACTTTCTAACTACATTTGACAATGCATACCTATCAAGGCAGGGCCCACAAACATGGTGTATCTTGTCATATCTCACAGAATTCTAGAAGAAAACATTGAGGAAAACCCATGTGCACTTAATTTTTCACCACCTGAGCCCACACTGAACCAACAATGCAATTATTAATCTCTTGCGATGGTTCATATGTCTATCAGACAGATTTCATTTCAGAGAATTAAATACCCATTTAATTCCGTATCTTTCACTTTATGAAGAAAAGCTGTGAAATCAAAGTCCTCAAGATTTTAGGATGTCTCAGTAGCGAAGGAGCCCAAACGAGGCAGCCCTCATTTGATTTCTGGTGAGGCAGCAGTGGAGCAGAGGGACCATGCAGCTGCATCCCTGGCTATAGCTCAGGTGTCCTGGCACCACAATAATGAACTTCATTATTCCTCACCCAGGTGGCATCACTCCAAGAAGATGAAGTAATTGTATAAAGGGACTGTTTGATGGGGCCTGCAGTAAATGTATCTTCAGGCCTGATGGTGAAGACCTTAGGACCCATGCTCAGGTATCACCCTGATGAATAGCAACACAGAGAAATCCTTGTTCTCCTCTGGGAGGGTAAACTATGGCTGCCTGGCTATGTGCAATACTTGCAAGTGCATTGTACCTTTCACAGCTTCAAGGAAATACCAGATTATTCCTGGGCTCTTCTTCCTACTCCCTCAGTAACCTTTATACCCAGGTGATTTTTTTATGTGATATTTAATTTACCATTCAGCTGAATCACAAGCTTAAATTCAAAGTAAATGTTAAACACTTGCAAAAAATATGTATGACTGACGTTAGGGAGCAAACTCCCTACTGACATACTTTTACTAAGTTTTACTAGTAAAAAATAGTAGTTTTACTAAGGGTTGATCTAAATGTTATTGCCACAAGTGAGAAAAACTCCCAAGAGTGGCAGCAGCAAAAGTCCCATGAAAACCCACTGAGAAGCACCCAAATCTCTCAAGTCACTGAGGTCCTTCTGGAAATGTAGCTCACTTTCATTAGGTTCTTATTATAAATAAAGGAATTAATTCTCCTCCTGTTTTCATAGTATAGAATTTCACTACTAGCCAGAAGCTGATGTGGTGGCCATACTAACACAATTTTTCTTCCCAGGTGTGGGTAACAAGATATGTTTGCAAAGACAGACATGGTAGACACTGTGGAAAGTTTCTCATTGCATTCCTATGAGCTGTAAGGTGTCTCAAGACCAGTCATAAATTCTCCTCTAAAAGTAGAGTTTCAGTGTGACAAAGCAAGGTGTGTCTCCAAAGCTGTGACTGTAATCAAGAGTAAATTATCAAGAGATTGAAGCTGTAACTGGAGTAAAGCTAAATTATTTCAGTTATGATGGGGGAATTATATTTACCTTATTTAAAAATTATGTATTATTTTACTGTGTAACTACAATGTAAAGAAATTGAGGGAAAAAAAGCAAGCAAGATATTTTTAATTTTAAAACTCTTTTTTGCATAGAAAGTAAAGTAGTTGAAATCAAGAGGTGATTTGAAGTTGTCAGCATTCATGACCTCAAAAATGTTTATTTTTTGATTGATCAATATGCATTCTAAAATACACTTATTTGTCAAGCTAACATGCCAAAAGAAACATGTGATATCACATGCCTTTATAAAAGAGAAACCCATCACATTCACCTTTACTTTATCCCCATCATGAGGGGCTTGATATTAACCCTGGTTTTAACCCTGGTGGGTAAGTAACTTCTGCTTTGATAAATTTAAAATAATATGTTCAGGGAAAGGTTTCAGAATCTAAATATAGTTCACTTGCAAACATGAACTTTGTTACAGAAAAAATATTTTATGACTTCTTTGTTGTTTAGGGCAAAAAACAGCTTTTGGCTAGTGCTGAAATATAAGTAAATTTAATTAGAAAGGGTTATGCTATATATGTACAAGATGAGATATAGTCTTTTATACTAACATACATTAACATTTTTTGGTTGGTTTTTTCCCTTTGTCACTTCATTACTCTTTTTTTTCTTCTCTTTCAGGGAGCCAGCATCTTAATTACCGTAAGTAATTTTCCTATCAGCTAATATAATTATAATGAGTGAAATTAAAAATAGAATCTGAAAAGTATATCAATGTTTAATATAGTTTTACAACAGCTAATTTTGTTCAGGTGCAATGCAAAAATGAACAAATTCATCTTTTTTTGCTCTATGTATTCTAATACAGGTACTTTAATATGTTCTGTATACTCTTTCTAATGTTTTATGGGAACCATTTCTTTGCAGAACCCGATTTCAGTGAAAACAAGGTTTATACATTTAATTATGAAAGCACACTTCTCAGTGGACTTCCAGAGAAAGGACTTGCAAGAGCTGGAATAAGAATAAAAAGTAAAGTGGAAATTAGTGGTATTGGGCCAAAACTTTGTCTTATTAGGGTAAGAACATGTATTCAATATGAAAGATAAAATTCTCACCATACTTGACTTTTTTTTTAAGCTTTTGGGAAGTAATTAAGTATCATCGTGTATTGTGCTTACTTGGGGAGAATGTAACTGATACTGTTATTTTTTATGCAGTGCCCTAAATTCTATTTGCACTTTGCCAGGTAATTCTCAGCTCAAGCCAACCTTGGGCTTGAAGGATTCCTTCTACTTTGTGGTCAGGGAGACAATGGAATGTAATTTGAAATGAACAATAATTTATTACTGTATCAATCCAATTGTTCCAAACTGTACAACCTAGGATTATTTAATCAATTGATTTCATAACCAGCAGAAAAAGGCAATAAAATATGTGACAGTAGTTGGATGTGATTCAATATTTAGCATAATTAATGTCATCTGGTAGCTTCTTTTTTCTGAAGGGTCCCAAATGACATTCTTTGTCATCCTCAACTGTATGTTTTTACTGCATGCTGAGTAATTACTAAGAGTTTTGATTATGTGAAAAACACTTTTGCCATTAACAGAAGCCTATACATGCTTATAATGAGTGTATAGAAGTGCACATTTCAACTGCTTTACAAAAACTCCTCTTAGTCTTCTGTATACAGGGAAGAAAAATGATCTTTTTAAAAGCTTTAATTTGGCAAATTGAAAACTACAGATTAAAAAGACTGGTGACTGTCTGTTAAATGCTTGTAAATGCTGTAGCCTTCCAGCCTGAATTAGCCTTCTGTTACTAGGCATTTTTGTAAGTCCAAATTACAATAGATCTAGATGGGAAATGTTGCTTTTTCATGACTTTTGCAAGGCTATGGATTTTTTAAAAAAAACAAACAAGGAAATAAGAGCCACACATTTGCAGTGGTGAGTAGAAGGCTTCCCTGGCAGAAAGGATGCAGAAGCAGTTTTGTCCTCACCCCATCCTCTCTCCTTCCTGCTGAAACAGCTCTTGGTGTGCCAGGGTAAGTTTTAACCAAAAATTAACTGATGTTCCCTACAACTTTCCAACACAATTTCATTGGCCCTAGTGTATTTGTGAAAAGTTTCTGTTTCAGAAATAAATACAGAAATCATTTCAGGTGAGGAAAAAAAAAAAAAATTTGAGGTTGAGATCTAAGCTAAAAGGTGCATTTATTCCCTTCTGCTCTGGGAAAAGTTTATTTTCCTGCTGTTATATTTAAATTAGACAGTTTGGAGGGATGGTTCAGGGAATTAAACTTTCATCTGTAGCCTACTAGTTCACATTCAGCCCAAACAAAAAGCTATGTTCCCTGGGCAGTTTCCAGCTGACAATTTTTTCATCACAAACCTACAAGTAAGAATTGCCAGCTGTGTTCAAAACCAAGCAGACAGTGTAAGTCCTGACTGGGCCCTGAGGGCTGGGGAAAACTACCTCGCCCTGACCCTGCAGAGCAGTCCCAAACCTGCCCGTACGCAATATGCCAGAAGCATGTCCAAGAGGCAGCATGAGGGATTTGCTCCGTAATAGCCTCCCCTGTAAGCTTCAGTTACTGGGGTTGGCAGTGATCTCCACCAACAATAACAAAAATAAATATGAAAGTGCAGTCTCCAGTGATTTGCTGTATGAGGATTTAGTTTGTGTGGCTTTTTGAGAAATTAATCCGTGTCTTGCATCACATCGCCAGCCTGAGGTGTCAGAAAAAATCTCTTTAAATTGTCAAAATATATAGAAGGGAAGGGTCCTCTGAGAAAGTAAGCTAAACATGCCTGTTCCCATGGGATAGAAATTATTCAAGTTAAGCATAGTTTGGCACAACTTTCTGCTTGCTTGTATGTGCCAGGTTGAGGCTGGAGTGTGAAGTGCAGAGCAGGATTGGAGCCAGTGCCTGAGCCTTTGGTTCCACAGCAAAACATGTAGCGAAGGATAATTTCTGTAATCTACTGTCCACTGCTTAAACTAATTCTGACTATCTGGCTGGTCCAGTGGCCATGTTGTTGTTAGTTTCAGACTGCTGCCTGCACTCTGTGACCCCAGCAAGTGAAATGACAGTTCACAACAGGGGTTAATGATGTTTTATGCAACATTAACTGCCTCCTGCAATTTCCTGCAGATCTTCCATACTACTTTTGGGTAGCAACCTGCTTCATGTGGCTCTTCTCTGGCTCATTTCTTCATACAAGTCAAACTTTGGCAATATGAATTGTCTATGAAACAGAACAGAGTGCAGTGGCTGCAGAAGTATCACAGTCATTTGCATTCCTCTTTACCTTTATATAAGGAAATACACGTATCAATACTAGTTATGCTAACAGACAAGTTCTAAGTTTTCCCCTTGAAAATTATTTTGAATTATTTAAAGGTGTATTTTTGATGTGAGTAAAGCTCTAGATGCTTATGTGTATTGAAAAAAAAATTAACTGAAAAAAATTAAAGAGGAATTATGTTCCCCCTTTGTTCTAGATTCACTCAATCGAAGCAGCAGAGTACAATGGTGTCTGGCCCACGAGCTCATTCTCTCGATCACTCAAACTGACCCAGGTTCTAACTGGGCAGCTCAGTAACCCCATCAAATTTGAGTACAGCAATGGCCATGTTGGAAACATCATGGCTCCTGATTCTGTCTCAGATGATGGTCTGAACATCTACAGAGGGATTATCAATGTGCTGGAGCTGAGCATGAAGAAGATGCAGCATTCATACAGTTTACAGGAGGTGAGATTTTTAGTTTGGCCATTGTGATGGTTTTGCAAATAAATAAGCCTTCTCTTCATATTCTTCTACCACATTTTCTTAATTCATCCTGGACATTAACTTCGCTAACAAGAAACACCTAAGCTTGGGAAATCATGATTAAGTTGTTCTTACAGGACATTAGATGGAGATGTAGTTAAACAGGACAACAGAAGAGCAGATTTTTAATCTGGTTGATGAAAGTATTTCAGAAAATGCATTTGCAGTATTAGACCCTTAGAAAATCTGGCTAGTGATTCTAGAGAAAGTAAACTCCTGCGAAAGCTGAAGCCTACATAAAATGTGAATACTGATTTAAACAAGCTAAAACATACAGCTAGTAAATAGTAAAGCTAAAATAACAGTAATTTGACTTTTTCACCAATCATATATACTTTAATCTCTTCTAGTATATATGTCATGACATTACTGTAATAGCTTTGACAGTTGCAGTTGATGCTCTGTTGGAATTTCAGTGTTTTTCAGATTTTAATATATTACTCAAGGTAAATCATCTGATAATACTATTCACCACAGAAATCGCAATGTGTTTGGTTTTTGTGAAATCATATTTACATTGATTAGAGTACATTTGATTCAGAGATCAGCAAAAACCTTGAAATTATTATACTTTCATGTTATTTTTATTGCAAATGTAGACTGGAGTAACTTTAATTTTTAAAAAATTTATATTTATGTAAGTAGAGTTGTTTCTGGGAAAAGAACTACATGGTTTAATATTTTCAGTTTGTTGCACATAAAAATCCATGCGGTGGTGTTGCATACTTTGCAGCACTATTTTCTCAAATTTAGTTTCACATCTTAATGATTTCTAATTCAGTTAGCAATATGTCCCATACTCTCTGCTAGTCATAGATGTGACTTCACCTCCTAGAATCATTTCCAAGTTTTCTTTGCTTTTCTCAGACAGCAACTGATTAAAAAGGTTTGGCACCCTTGCTTGACAATCTTGAGTCACCCTGTAAAGGAAGACAAGCATTATTAGTTCCAAAAGCTAAGCTGCAGAGGGGTTTAAAGGGCTAACTTGGGAAAGTCTGCATCCCATCCTTTGGATGCAGGGGTAAGAGTATCTGAGGTAGCCATTAACTGCACACAGTCCAGTTAGTCACGAGTCTGTTTCATCCCACTGAATTGTCTGGACTGGATGTTCCCACTTAAGGTCTGGATGTCTCTACCATACCCTGCAGTCTGCAGAGGAGCCCACACCTGTATTTACAGACTACAAGAGTCTTTCAGAAAGCTTGGGCAATTCTTATTTCTAGTCTTTACCAAAGACAGAGCATCTCCAAGAATTCTGTTAAGCTAAAGATGAAGTGGGTATGTCTTGCCTCCTAACCACCACGTGACCATTTTACTGTTCTTACATAGCCCAGAGCTGGTCTCTGCACTGGCTATGCTATCAATAACAATAAAAAAAAGTCATGAAAATAATTCTTCCTCTTAAAATGCAATCAAATATTTTTCCTCTCAAAAAATCTCAATGACTAAGGAGATTTAAGGGCTCTTTTAAATGTATATGCTCAAAATAAAAGCTCATCTAAAACTGCAAACCCAAGAACACCCATAATCAAAACTGTTCTCCTGAAATTCTTTTTAATTATTGCTGTTCATATTGTGACAGATCCCCTGATGTTGCAAGATCTGTTTCACATGCACTTATAAACTGTCTATAAAAGCAAGATTTACAGAATGTCATCTCCAACCTTGAAATACTTTGCTGTTGAAATTTTATTCTGACTGATCAAATAATTTTGACACTTTTTGTTAATATTCCTTGAATCACGTTTCATAATCAGCAGCTCTCGCTGAAAATTGCTACTCTCCTTTCCTGGGGCTCAAAGTGAAACTTTGAGAATTTTAGTTCTCTCAGAGCAACTCTGATTTGGCTTACTGGAAACCTGTGTTGTGTGAAAGAGATGAAAGTAATGATCATCCCAATTTGGCTTCTGGAGAGCATAATGAAAAAGAAAGCTTTCATTTCCATTGGTAATTTTGAACATACAGAATTAAACAGGAAATTTCACGTGTTGAATTGAAGTTTTGCATAAAAGTGAACTTCTCTGACCCTGTTCTCATTTTTGCTAGGCTGGAATTGGAGGTATTTGCAATACAACGTATGCAATTCAGGAAAACAAGAGAGCAAACCTAGTCTATGTGACCAAATCCAAGGACCTGAACAGTTGTGAAGAGAAAGTTCAAATTGTCACAGGTTCAGCTTACACTCATCCATGCCAGACCTGCCAGAAGGTAAATTAGAGTGGTATTATGTACATGTATTTTATATTGTTATGCACAATACCATTTGGTATCAGTGCTATTTCTTGTTTTGAAACACTAAAAATGAGGGAAGAGTCAGGTCTGCTGTAACCAGTTGTCAGTATTTTCTTTCTATATGAAAATCAGCCCATGGAGAAGAAGAGGTCTGTGCTGCAGACTGTCATGTACTGCAGGCACAATTCAACTAGCTTAAACTAGCTGGCTTGGAAACCATTAATTATTAGCATGAGTTAATTCACCTACTCTGAGTAAAAAAATATTCATAATGCCCATTTTCTGCTATTCAAGGCAGGTACTGCTGCATTTTATTACAATCCTGTCTTTGAATTAAGAAATTGTGTGGTTTATGCAGCTGCTCTCCTCAGAAAATGTGTCTCGTTCTCAAGAGGATGACCAATTACTTGTATTTGGGAAAAGGAAAAAACAGCTAATACTTCTTAGCAGTAAAAGTAATGGAGCCAGGCAGCATGCCTGACCTTTCCCTTGGAAGTGAGTGCACAGAATTCACATCGATTGTTCTTATGGCCAATGAACAAAATAGCCCTGGAAAACAAGTGTGTTGAAGTGGGTGATGTAATAGCTTCTAGTCACAGAATTTAGAAGTTAAATGACTTTTTTTATTTTCTTTGATTCTTTGCTTTTTTATATTTTAAAGAGAAACAAGAATTCCCAGGCAACTGCTACTTACAATTACAAAATTAAATACACACGTAGTGAAGCTGTAATTACACAAGCTGATGTAGAGGAAATCCACCAGTTTGCACCCTTCAACGAGATAACGGGAGGAAATGCTATAGTAGAAGCAAGGTACTGTACATATGCCTTTAATTCAGCAACTCAGTAATCTGGTTAAACACCATAAATGAAATAAATCCTTTACTTCCACAGCCTATTGTTTGCCAATATTTAATTACATAAAATCCCAAACAGTTCATAAAAACAACCTTCACTGTTAGTTGTAAATCTGAAACATGCACATCACTATCCAAATTTTGTTAGCTAAACTTGGCAGAGTTTGACTACTTTATTTCTCAGGGATATTTGATTTATGTCATAAAAGCCAAAACAAATGTAATTCCATCTGAAAAATTGTGAACTAATATAGTTGAAGTAAAATACTTTGAAAGACAGTTACTCGTAGAAAAAGAGTTCCCTGAGAAATAATAATGTAGTAAGAGACCCTTGGAGACTAGTTCACAAGAAACCTAGATAGGACTTTGGATTCCTAAATACAGTGGGCTGCTTTCAAATCTCCCATCAAAATGGTTTCTAGATAGGAAATTGGGGTTTATTGCAAAACAATTGGGCACAAGGCATGTAAAATGCATTTGCTTTTTCACAACAAATTTTGCATATTTCTTAAAAAATTTGGGGCAAAACAAGAATATGGTTGTCTAAGAAATTATGCCCCTGCTCACAAACTCAAGCACAAAAACTTTCAATGTTTGAAAATGTTTTCATTGATGAAAATCATCTATTTAAACATTTTTTAGTTACCCATTTAATTATGGACTCTGTATACAGGAGTGCCCTGCTGAAGGGAAAGACTTTTTATGTAAAAGTTGCTGTGCAGAAGTTATACCTCAATCCCACTCTTCAGATACTGTAATCTTGCATTGCTCCATTAGCTTCTGCAAGAATCTATTGGTATAATATAGGGTTTTGTAAACTGCAGCATCAGAAAATTCATGTCAATAACTCACCAATTGACTTCATTTATATAATGAACATGTTCAATTCGGCTAACCAAAAAAAAAACAAAAAACAAAACAACCAGAGAACTGTAAGGTGAAAGTGGCTTTATTATCTTATGCAATCGAGGTGTAAATAGACACAACTGCAGTGCTTTTATCAAATTATAAGCTGTTGATTATAAGCTATTAGTGAGTCAGCATTAGTCTGGAGACAGTGGACTTATGATGCTTTATATTCTCCTTCTGCATTCTGCAGACATTGACTTCCATAAGATGTTCTTCCTCAGCCCTCAGAAGGGTAGTGACGTTACTCTTCCCGTTTTCTCTGGATTTTTAGCATTGTCCAGCAGAAGGAGACAAATATAAGATAGCTAGGAAGATGTGGATATCTCACTCAAGTCTTCAGAAGTTTTTTTCTACAATAAAGTCTCTATTAAAAAAAAGGGACTTAAAATTAAGGACTTAAAACATCCGGATCTGAGTTTTCTGACCTGTTCAGCATAAGGCTCTTGCAGCACCTTTCAAAGTCAAGAGATGTTTTACTGTTGTTTCACCATTTTAATCCTATCTTTAGTATAACTTGGCTCTTCTCTTCAGAGTGTACAACATTTTCCCTAGGCAGATATATCTCTTCCCAAATCAATGAAGATGAAGACATCATAGATTCGTCATGATCTGGAAGAGGGACTTAAATCTGTCCAAGTGTACCTGATTTTGTATTTTCTGACCCAAATGCCCTTTCAGTAATATTGTATAAAATTTCAAGAGAGAAAAAAATCTCTGCTGATTCTGTAGTGATTTCTATTCACATTCCAGTAGCTTGTCTGTAAAGCTGTTATGCACTATTTCTGCAGCAGTTCTCTGCAATCCATATGGAAGGACTGAATAGAAATGATACAGATCATAGAGATTCCAAAATGAACACATCTATTTTCTACAGAGATTTTGAGATACTGTGTAGTACAGCAATATTGCTTTTGAAATGTTTTAAGTTTCTCACTACAAATGTTTAACTTTATTGCTGTGTCCTAAATGATCCATTTTAGAATTGATAGGATAGGTTGCATCTTCTTAGCCAAAAATGTAGCAAACATAGTAAAAGTTTACAATCTCTCATTATTCTTAATAACAAAGGATGAAGGTTTGTTGCTTCTTGATAAGTTTCCAAAAGTTTGAGTACTTTTCCAAAGACTAATTCTGAGTTTTTCTGGCCCTTTATGTTTGGTAAATCCAATTTGAAACTTCATAAGAACCTTCTTTTGCAGTCTCTAGGATGTTCAGCTTACCAGAAAAAAATGGGGAGGGAATTGTTATAGCGCAAGTAAAAAATTTCAATTCCTTTTGAAGCTTCCAGGAGACACAGACATATTACAGCTTTTATGAATTTCTTAAATGGTTTAAATTAAATGATAATTTATGAACAAGTTTCCCATCTGTGTTTTTCTATATTCTTTAATTTACTCCTTAAGACACAACACACAGTTTCTGTGATTTTCAGGCCACAGCTTCTCACCTCCTTCTTCCTTATATGCTCAAGCAAGGTAGGCAGATTGGAAGGCAAAGGCTGGCCCTGATCTGAGCCCTGCTGTGCAAGTGCACACCTCCTCAGAATATGGTTCTGAGCATCGTGTCCAAATGCATCTGTTTTTAAAAATCTCTACCCCTCAATAACAAAATCCTTCTGAAAAAATTGTAGTTGCATTGCAAAGCAGGGAGGCGGAATTATTGTTTTCTTTGTAGTTTGTACCCTGCATCTTGTGATGTTGTTTTCCTGGGGTTCTTCATTCCAGGCAGAAACTTACTTTGACTGATGTGCAGAAGCAGAGGGCAGAGGTCCCACCAAAAGAATATCAGAACCGTGGGACACTTCAGTATGAGTTTGGCAGTGAATTGCTTCAGCTTCCTGTCCACTTGTTCAGAATACATGATGTAGAAAGCCAGGTAAAGTTCAGACACCGGACATGCTGTTGGTGATTGGAATCTGTACATATGGGAAACAACATGTGTGAGTTTCCTGCATTTCCATCTTCCTGCAGATAGAGGAAAGCCTGCAAGACTTAGTAGAGGCCACCTCTGACCAGCTTCCGAGCGATGCACCAGCAAAAGCCCTCAAGCTTATGCACCTCTTTCGTGCAGCAAACGAGGAAAACTATGAGTCGGTGTGGAAGCAGTTCTCCAGTCGGCCAGCATACAGGTACAAGCAATAAAGATGGTGCTTCTTCTGCTGATAAACTCTGTTGGAGACCCTCTGGAATGCTTATGTTCAAAGGCAGATCTGGAAAATGCTCCTTGCCTTTTCCGTTACAGGCGCTGCATTTTGGACATAATTCCTGCAGTTGCCAGTCACCGTGCACTCAGGTTTCTGCGGCATAAAATGGAAAGGCAGGAGCTCAGCAACTGGGAAGCAGCTCAGACAGTGCTTGTGGCTCTGCACTCAAGTACACCAACTCGGGATGTGATGGAGGAAGCAACAGTAGGATTCTCTAAACACTCAAATCACTCTTTGCTGATTCTAGCATCTGTTGTATTTATTCCTTTGATAAGATATTAAAGGCTTTGAAAATATAAAGGTTTCATATCCTCTAGTGAAGTTGAAAGGACTTTGCTTCCTGACTGTCTTAAGGGGAGGAGAACGCAAATCGAAAGGGCAAAAATGAGTCCACAATGAAACAGGAAAGAGTAAAATACCCCTCAGGGACAAAGGTTATTGCTGCAAAAAGTGGTTTCTAGTCTTCCTTTTTCCAAATGTACTTTATAGTTACATTAGATTAGATCTCTAAATGGCTGTCTACAAAGATGATGGAGCAAGAAATATATATTTGTTATATCCATGTGTTCATCCTGACTGACCTAGAAGGATGGGTATGAATTTGAGAAGATCTATAAAAATCAAGGGAATTATGTCAATGTAAAGGCAATGTAGGAGAAAGTCTAATTATTTTTACAATTTTTTCTCTATCCGCAGGGTTTAATTCTAGGCTCAGATACAAGAACTTACCTCTGCCTACCCTATGTAGTTACAAGGAACCTCAGACTAGAGCATTGCCCTCTATGAAAGCCATGACAGCCCTGCTGTTACTGGGCAGTGATGCTCTGCTTCCCACACAAGAAATCAGTGGCCTGATGCCTCCTGTCAGTTCCTACGTTTATACATAATATTTGTGTCTGCCCAAAATACTGAGGTCCATTTAGAACAAATCTCAAGTTTGTACCTATAGCTGAGGTGATCATAAAACATGATGAATGTTTCTAAGATAATGTGTGTTTTTCCATTCCATAACTGGGTGATTTCCTCCCTTTGGATTATAGCCTATGCCAAATTTAAATCTGAAACTCTATAAAAGCAACAGATCTGCCTTCCAGATGTTACGTGGAATTGCTTTACAACTGCGTTGTCAAATACAGTGCTATCCACTGATTAACTGAAAATCCATCAATACAAAAATATCAAAAGCCTGGTTTTGTCTTGCACCAGGCAGAAACATATTTTTTAATATTGTTTCTCTTCATTAATGCTAGTAACAAACACCCACTTTCTCCCCAGCTCATTGTAAAAAAACATTGCCCACGGTCAAGCACTGTGCTTGGAAAGGTTTGCCATCTCAGCTACGCATCACTGTGCCATAAACAATGTACTTCATCAGACTCCTGCTCGGAATGTCTCCAGGTAATCACATTGTTATTTATCATTTAAAAGAAAAATTAAGCCTTAAGTTCTTTCTTCATTATTCAGATCACTACAGCATTACCTTAGGGGAAAGGATTCCCAGTTGGTTAAATACAGCATTTTTATTTTTAGATTAGCACGCAAAAGACAGTCAGAGGAAGAAGCATATAATTCATAGCATTTTCTGAGTGTCTCTGAGTGCTTTATTGCCAATTATTAATGAATTCCCATGGCATTGCTCAAAAATATGTTAAATATGGGTACTTATGTATACTTATAAATCAACTAAGTGACACAAAAGCCCAGGGTTTTGCCTGAAGTCATGTATCCCAGCCAGAAGCAGAGCCCAGTCATCCACACAGACTATAAGCTTTTTGTAATAGTAATACCCTCCCTGTTCTGCACTGCTTTTAATCAGTAAGCCTCAAAACAATTTCAGTAGACATTAAATAGCATTTCCCAGTTCTAAAGATGCACATCATGGTTTACAGAGGCCAACTACTCAGTCAGTTATAGAGAGGGAAAAAGAAACAGGTGTTTTCAGTCTTTGGCACTGATCAGTCCACCATCCCCTGTAAGAGCAGTGTGTTCCAAATACATTGTCTGCTTGACATGATTTTTTTCCTGTAGCACACAAGCATGGCCAACATTCCTACTTGTGTCTTCTGTGTTACAATTGCCACCAATGCTTTTGAGCTAATTAAATCTGAGAAGCCCTGTGTCAGAGAATGAAACTTCTTTCCCAAAGCAGATGATTGTATAGGCTTATTCAATGCATTTTAAATGTCCCTTCATCTGATTAGTAATATCAAGTAGATTGTTTCTGCACCAGCAACGGATCTCAAATATGTTATCTTAAAGTATGGCAATTGTATTGAAGTTTATTCTCTAACATCTCAGTTCATTTTTTAGAGCCATTTGCTAGCATTGAAAACAGGTATCTATCAGGATTTAGTTCTTTTCTCTTATTCAACCACCTGACAACTATTTCTAATCTTGTCATACTTGTCATAATGTGTGATCCAGTTTCCTGTAACAAAGGCTGTACAATGACCTGATTTTTTGGCTGTGATCTCATTTGCCACCTACTAATTCACACTAAAATGAGGCTGTCACAGCTGGCGAAGAGTACCACCACCAGCTGTATCTTCAGGAATCTTAGTTAAGGGTCTGAAGGTTTAACTGTATCTGTATTTTTGCATTTGTCTTCAACCATGAGACAGAGATATTCAAGCAGAATAATTTCAGGGTTCCAAACTCACTCTGAAAGGCAGTGGGAAATAGCTCCTAGCCATTATTTTTTCCTTTAAAAATCTTACTTGATAACTTTAAAGTATAGTGATGAAGAAGCTGTTCATTGCAGCTTTCTTGGCTATACTTGTTCTATGAATAAAATGTTCTATTCATGAGGACAAAAAAGAATTTGAAAATATTTAAAATAAATGAATTGAACAAACTGAAATTATGAAAGTCAAACCCCAGAACAGACTGATAGATGTAATATAGATAAGAGCTGGAATTGAACTCAATAGATTTGTTTTCTGTTTTCAGCTTCTTCATGGTTTTGCAGGAGAAGCATTGAGCAAGTCTAGCACGGAAGAGATTTCCCTGGCTTTGAAAGCCCTTGGGAATGTAGGACATCCAGCCAGCATCAAGCACATCAAGAAATTTCTGTCAGGATATGCAGCTGGTGCCTCTGACTTGCCACTAAAGGTCCATGTAACTGCTGTGATGGCCCTGAAAAACATAGGCCTGAAAGACCCAAAAATGGTAAGGAAACAAATCTGCCTCCTTTGCACGTGTGGCCTGCACTTGGAAGACTGTTAATAGATGATGGGTGATGAGGGGAAAACAGACCTTTTTTTTAAAAATATAGAACAATTTATTTTTTAAAATACTTAGCCATTCCTTAGTTGGCACATTTTATTTCTTTTGACATTAACCTCCAGTGTTTCAGACTGCAACAAAAATCCCATTGAAAGGATACATTCATTGTTGTCGAAGACAAGTCAGTATTTCCTTTGCAAACATTAAGTTTCCAAGGACATTAAACAGAAAACTAATTTATTGACCCAAATGTGTTTAGTACTACTTCACCTTTGGTATGTGAGAGAACCACTAAACAAGGTTTTCAGAGAATTGGCATTTAATACTGAGTGTCACATTGAATTGTAATTCAAGACCAGGTCTTATTGTAAATAGATACTAGATGTTTGCATCCTAATTACATATTTACAAATATTGTGTGGGTTTAAGTCATAAACAAAGCACTTACTAAATGTGACTTTTGCCCCTGACTGAGATAATTATTAGATCTCACACAAAATGGCTACACTGGCATGCTCTCATCTACCACAGACATCCTTTACAGCCATTTTCACCTTAAAGCAATTTGCTTCTAAAAGGAAACCTTTTCAAGGTTTTCAAGATTTTTTTTTTTCCCTGATGTTGAAATTTTGTTTTATATAAGTCAATTCTTAATATAAAAAGTAAAATAAAAGCTTTCATTAACTATTTGCCTACTAATCTGTATCAGTTTTTCCATTATACTAATTTTTTACATGTGACTCCCACTTTGAGTGCACATATTGATCCACAGACAATAGTGTGCCAGGGTATGCTTTTAAGCAAAAGAATAAAGAAACAATTCACTAGAGTGCAGGAGCTGGATGGGGAAAAGCAATGAAGGGAGGAGAGAATAGCAAGGGTAGGAGTTATGGTATTTGCTGGGGAAGGAAAAAAGCCAATTTGGTGTTTGAAAACAACACTGCATCTGTGATTGCTTTTTGGCCTGGCTTTTCATATGTGACCCAGACCACTATTTACTTCCATTTTCTATGCATTTTCTTTTGAGAAATTTGTTCTGGAGTGAATTAATGAGTGCAACCACTTTTTTCATTGTTCAAAAAACAGTCTAATGTCTGGTTTGCAGCAAAGTGCGCACCCATATTTGCATTAAACAGATTTAATTCATGACCTGCCTTTTTTATTGTTTAATTTGAAAAGGCAGTTGCAGTTTAATTTGCAGTTTAATTTGAAGAGGCTACTGCATCTTTGTCACCTCTTTTACATTGGAATTTAATATTCAACCTATTCAAATTAATAAAACCAGTCAGGGTCTTTCCAAAGTTTGTTGAAGTTTTCTGGATCATTCTTCACCACACTGCACAGATGTGGGCTCTCCCAGGCAGGACAGGACTGTGCAGAGAGGTTGCCAGAACAATGGCACACCATTCACACCCATTTTAAAGATAGGGCCAAAGGCTTTGATGGTGCTCATGGAAACTGCAAAAGTTCCGGTACAAAATTACTCTTGGTACTGAATATTGCTGGTCAAATGCATTGGTCACAACTAGTACTGTGGAAATTATACTTATTGCATAAAACTTTGGTTTTAGCTGCCTACATGGCATATTAAATGTAGAAATTATCCAGTGAAGTTCCTTGGCTTTGATTGTCTAGAAAATCAGACTAGATTACCATAATGCCCCTTCCAACTCTCAGACTATGAAACCAGGAACAGTGTTGCCATAATAAATAATGCAAATTTTTACTGTGCCAGTGATGAATGGATCATTCACTAGTGTTGAATGGATATTAGCAAAATGTTCAGACATACAGTAAAATTGAATATATCTACTATTTTCAGGTCCAGTCTATTACTCTTGAGATTTTCCTGAATCACAAAATTCATCCTCGGGTCCGAATGTTAGCTGCTGTGGTTTTGCTTGAAACCAAGCCGGGTCTTCCAATAGTGATGATGTTAGCTGATGCTGTGCTGAAGGAACCTAGTATGCAAGTGGCAAGTTTCATCTACTCTCACCTGAGGGCCCTGGGTAGAAGCACAGCTCCAGATCTTCAAGTGCTGTAAGGAAAATTTGGATCCCTTTCCTACAAGAAAAAGTTCTGCAAACTATTTGACGTGTTAATGTTCTCACCAAACGTTTTCAGGGCTTCTGCCTGCAGAATGGCTGTCAGAGCATTAAGTCCCAAATTTGACAGATCTGGGTATCAGTTCAGCAAGGTTTTCCGCTTCAGTATCTTTAAAGGTAAGATTCAGAAGATTTTGTAGAGAAGCATATACTGGTGAATGTGTGAAAAAAATTGTATGGTATTAGAACCCAATTTTCCCAGCCAGCTGTTAGCTACACATTGTTCCTCCATATTCTCCTATGTTCAGTGGGAAAAAAAAAAAGAATGTCAGGCTCTCCATTTGGAGAGTGTTTAGTTCCCTGTGTGTTTTGCATTGTACACTGCCAGCATGAAATTACCAGAGGGCTTTTGGGGCTCTAACCCTCTGTTTTCATTAGTCGATGAGGCACATGCTCCTATATCAAATGCCATAGTCTCAATGGTGCTTAACAATTTTATACCATTGTTCAGCACCAAACAAACAGAAGGGACCCAAATTACTGTTGAAGTGGATTAATTTCTACCAGTGTTGAACACCTACAATTCTTGCTGAATTCAAATGTGTTGTTAAATACTCTTCACCCCAACAGTTGTGCCCAGTGAAATAGAAAACTGTGAAAACATTCAGCTGTGACAAATCATTGCACTCATGAGCAGCTACCTCGGGCTTATTGTCTAAAGAACTCTTGCATGTTCCTACTAGGATTCTTTACTGGAATGAGCAGATCCATGTACAGGATCTGGAGACTGATCAGTTACGTCAATGGGAGTACCACATAAAAATGTAGTCAAAGCAGGGAGGACTAGATTAGAAGACAGGTCTTGCTGGGCCAAACTGCAGCTGTTGCTATTTTCCATGTATGTTATCTTTCTCAGTAGATTTTTTAACTCCCCTAGGTAAATGACCGTGACAATCTCATTATGTGGCATCTATAGCTGGCAGACTAGGGAGATTATATCTCCAAAGGCAGTCTCCTTACACATGCTGTTTATCTATCAGGAGTTGGATGCTTTCAGTACTTCTGTTATTCACTGGTACACGATAATATTCTTTTAAAAGTAAACAATATGAAAAGAGACTCTGAAACATCTGAAATCCACAGTCTGAGTACTTCTGCCTTCTTCTTGGAGGAGGGATGTGATTTGAATGACTTTTGTAGATCCTACTATTGTCCTTCCTCAGTTTCATGGGGTCTACATGACCATTAATCTGCTCTGTAATAGAAATAAATACAATACATACAACAACAATCACAGTAATATACTATATGCATGCTAGCTGCCTCAGTGATGGAGACAGAGTGCCCACAGAAATATAGTCACTAAAATGCACTATGTGAACTTTTGTACTATTTAAAGTGCATTCAGAGATTAATTAATAATATGCCTATTAATTTTCCATTAATAGGCATATATGTGTTTCTTGGTTTAGGCACTCACTTTGTCTTCTTATTTTTGCTTTTAAAATTAAACTATCTGAATTTTCACACAGTGAGAAAGAAGGGTGTAGTATGTGGGAGGGGTGCTGGCAGGGGGTTATGTGAAATGGAATCCTTTATTCTGGCTGTAGCCTGGAAATGCAGCACATCAGGGAATTGCTGTTACTTTCTGGTGAAGATCATTGTCAGAAATTTGGTTACTATCTAAACTTCTCATCCTGAAGAATAAAGAACAAGATCCTTTTCTCACACATGCTAATCTTAGAGTTGGATAACTCAGCTAAATTAAGTCAATCTCCTACTACACTGGTATGGGAAGAAGATCCATCCTCCAGCTTTCTGATTTGATTTGTCACCACTAGCCACAGGTGAAATGTGTTTCAGTGAGTTCATTTTGGAGGAGTTACCATAGTGACACCTGTAATGCAGCACCTATTTCCTTGATAAAAACAAAAATCTGCCCTCAGCATCGCCAATCTTTGTGGTGCTAGATGCTGAATTTTTAATGACAGGCAATGATGTCAGCTGAATCTATCTCTAATCTGGAATCTGTCACATATGGCCACCACAAAATGGTGCTTCATGCTCTACACACTGTTATTGAAATCACAGGGGTAACCCAGCTTCTGCTCAATGCGAGGACTGAGGGAATCTGACTCTCAATATGCACAGATTCATATAATTAAATGTGTACTAATGTTCATAGGTCCCAAACACTGCTTTCTTTGATCGCTAATTTTTATTTCCCCCATCTCTGGGACAAGCTATTTAGTCAGATATATGCAGGTGTCATCCCACTCTCAAGGTAAAGTGGCAAATATTTTCTTAGGGCATTAGCACTATATAATGCCTGAGGTATGGAAAACATTCCTGCTCTCTTCAAGTCAATGAATTCTATATAATCATTTAATCATTTATAAGCGACACCTCCTATTAATTATCAGAAAGTACCATGGAGGTTTTAAGTAATAGATTTTGTGGATTAGAACATAAAAAAGAGCTTTAACAACTTCACCAAAGTACCATGCCTTATTTCTAGTGTCCGGTCCACGTAACACCTGGGATTGCTCTGGCTAAGCTCATTTAGAGAAGAACTAGTCTTCTCATTTCCAAGTCTCATGTCAATCCATCAGTAATGTCCCAGTGTGGCATCACTTTGCTTTTTATTTTTTATAGGATCAGCATTAAGATGTGAGTTTTTGTCTCTTTACTATGCTGAAAATCCTCCACTTATTCCTCTGACAATAATGGGGTGGCATAAACACCTGTGTTTTAATTGTAGGAGCTGTTGCTCAAGCTTATATGTTGTAGGTAGTGTCCAGCACTTTAAATAGCACAGTAGCTTCATACAGCAAAACAGTGAAGGCAGGGTAGTAAAATTCCAGTTCATACATCCTGCCCTGTCCTCCAAATGGTGTAGGAAGAGAAGAAAGTGGAGGGCTGGAAGAAAGGAAACATAACAAGGATGCCTACATGTCCTGTCAGCCTTGCTCCTTTTGAAACGTAGGGAAACTTAAAAAAGCCTTGGGATTACTTTAACTTCTAAAACAGGGCAGGATATAACTGTGCCAAGATCGTGAAGAATATATGACTGTGCTCTGCACTGATTATCTGTACCTAGGAACACTATAGATGATAAATCTAAATAGAGAAAATAAATAGAAACAAATTGTTTGCTCAAAATTCACTCAAAAGTTAACAATAACAATTGGTGCATTTCATGTAAGCATTACAGCATTTGGAACTAGATGTATTAAATTGCCTCTGAGTCATTTGAGAGACAAATCTATAGCTCACCATCTGTCCTTATAGGACATCTGTATCACTTTCCCTAAACTTTTAGCTAAGGATGGCAAATCTGTTTTCATTTCTGATCCCCTTTGTCAAGGTGCCCTAAATGGTGTTTCATAAAGGCATTTCATAAGCTGACGTTACAGAATCCAATCAGCTGGAAATTATATGGACATGTGTATTTTCCATACTGGACAAGCTTGAGAAGTGGGCCCATAGGAATAGCATGAGGTTCAACAAGCCCAAGTGCAAGGTGCTGCACCTGGGTCAGGACAACCCCCTCAGGGTCTGAGGCAGAGACAAACAGATTTGAGAGCAGCCCTGCCAAGAAGGACTTGAGCTGGCAATGTGCACTGGAAGCCCAGAAAGCCAACTGTATCTTGGACTACATCAAAATCAGCATGGTCAGCAGGTCAAGGGAGATGATTCTGCTCCTTTACTCTCCTGCTGGCGACCCCACCTTGAGTATTGCATCCAACTCTGGGGTTCTCAGCACAGGAAGAACATCAAGTTGTTGGAGCGAGTCCAAAGGAGTACCATCAAGATGATCAGATGGATGGAATACCTCTCCTATGAGGAAAGGCTAAGAGAATTGGGATTGTTCAGCCTAAAGAGGATTTGGGATGACCTAATTGTGGCCTTTCAGTAGAGTGCCTACAAGAGAGAGGGAGAGGGATTTTACACAAGGTCATGGAGTGCTAGGACAAGGGGGAATGGCTTCAAACTGAAAGAAAGTTTATATTAGATATTAGAAAGAAATTCTTTACTGTGAGGATGATGAGGCACTGGAACAGGTTGCCCAGAGAAGTTGTGGATGCTCCATCCCTGGAAGTGTTCAAGGTCGGGTTGGATGGGGAGCATCCCATCCAACCTGGTCTAGTGGAAGGTGTCACTGCCATGGTAGAGTTGTTGGAACAAGATGATCCTTGAGCTCCCTCTCAATCCAAACCATTCTATGATTCTATAATATAGCAGTAACAAACTGGAAAAAAAATTCATAGCCACCATGCAGTCATCAGAGGGCTTGTAACTTTGCCCATTATTAGGTAAAAAATGCAAAATATTTTTGTTCAAAACTGTTCATAACTGTTTTATAGAGTCAGTTTTATAGCTGGGTTTTCTGGCCTTGCTTATATCATGCTGTAGCAGTTGAATTATGAAATTAGTAAATCGGTACAATCTGCACTCTGTGACTTAAAAACTAACTGTGCTGTGTCTTACTGCCTATTTCTCTTCAGAGTTCCTTATGAGTGGGCTGGCAGCTAAATATTTGGTATTGAATAATGCGGGTAGCTTAATTCCAAAGATGGCAATGTTCCAGCTGCGGACACATTTTCTTGGAAGAGTGGCTGATCCCTTGGAGGTAATTGGGTCTACCCACAGTTTGCCCTCTCATGCCTTCTTACAACCATCATCCAATTGACATTTACACTTTACTTCTTCCCATAGGTGGGAATAACTGTTGAAGGACTTCAGGAGATGTTTGCTAAAGGTTATTCTCCTGACAGAAACTGGGAGAATGACTATGACTTCAAGAAAATCATGAAAATGGTAAATTCTGGGGGGAAAAAAATCTCTAAGATATTGTTTCCTCAAATGTTATGAAGAATCAGACTTTTTTCATCTTCTCACGCAGCTCTCTGACTGGAAGGCATTCTCCAGTGAAAAACCTTTTGCATCGGGCTACTTGAAGATGTTTGGCCAAGAGTTGTTCTTTGGTGGACTTGATAAAAATGCCATCCAAAATGCACTGCAGGTATCATTTTGAAAACACTACCACCCAAGAATCAAAAACTTTAAAATACTGTTTCTTTCACACATTCTCTCCCTTTTTTCACTTTTTAATTCAAGGTTGGGGTTTTTTGTCTTTAGCATTAATCAAGGTAAATAAGGTCAAGCTTTGATCAGGATTGGTTATAATTATTGCTGGCAGAATTTCTCCTGAGGCATAGTTAATGACACAGATCATGATGTTCAAGTTCTGCTTATTTAGACATGTTCAACTCTGTAATTGCAGGCATGGTATGGATCTGATGAAAAAATCCCTTCACTAAGGAGAATAATCAGTAGTCTTCAAAGTGGTGTAGGGAGGCAATGGACCAAGGCTCTCCTGTCCTCTGAGATTCGTCACATCGTGCCCACCTGCACTGGGTTCCCAACGGAGACCAGCTTCTATTACTCTTCTATCACAAAAGTGGCAGGAAACGGTAATATATCTCATTACCTGAGTAATGCAAACATGCTTGCCAGGATTGGAGATCATTTTTAACACTTTCTTTGCTTTCTTTGTAACAGTTCAAGCACAGATTACACCTTCTCCAAAGTCTGATTTCAGATTGACTGAGTTACTAAATGCCAACATTAGGCTGAGATCCAAAATGAGTCTAAGGTAAATATTTAGTATAAAATAGAAGAATAATATTTTCAAGTGACAGAAGCCATAAAAATTCAACAGCTGTTTGCTGCCTGAACGTAATTATACCCTCATTCTACCTTTTCAGCATGGCCAAGGAGATGACCTTTGTAATGGGAATTAACACACACATGATCCAGGCAGGGCTGGAAGCACACACCAGAATGAATGCTTATGTACCTGTGAGTGTTGTTGCCACTGCCCATATGAAGGAAAAAAATATCAAAATTGAAATTCCTCCATGTAAAGATGAGACTAACATAATTAGCGTAAGGTAAGACATAAGCACTTAACACCTTTCTATGTGACAAATCAGTCTTCCAAATAAACCAGAATATTTTCTTAGGGATCTTGTTTTTGCCTTCCAGCTTGGATAACTGGTCATGATTGGTGTAGTTTATGTTTATTTATGAAGTGACATATACCAAAGCTTTGCTTGAAAATTTATGTTACTTCCTGTGGTCTTCATCTGAAAATCCTCCTTAGGATTGCATCTCAGTTGTTGAGATCCATAAGCTATTTGAAACAAAAAGGACATAAAATTTCTCTCTCAATACAAATGTTTGAACAGGGGACACTAGCTGAATCCTATCAGTTAGAACAGATAACCTATCTATATTTGCATTTAATGCCTTGAAGCATAGAGGATTTTGTGTTTCTTGTGTTTTTACCTAGTTTCCCTGTGGCTGCCATTTGGTTTTCTTACATCTTAGGTCTACTTGATTTATTATCAGTGCATATAATTACAATACACTATGGAAAACTGTTGTAGCCAGATGCCAAACAAATGAAAACAGATGGAAATACAAGCACAAAGAGAGAGAGGAAACAGAAAGACTATGTCCAAGGAATCAAAGCAGTAGACCAAACTTAGAAAACTTACACACACGCACACATGAAAAAAAACCAGAAAGACAAGCTGAAAATTCATCACAAAGGAAAAAGCATTACTGACAACAGAAGTCAGCTATTATACAATCCGCTGAAATGTTAACAAGTTTCTGCTCTAGGAATACAGCCGTAACAAAACAGCTCAGTTTCTTGATCCAGCTGCAATTAGCATGCGTGGCTGCTTGCCCAGAGATGCTCTGTGGGTCTCCTCAGTTTAGCCACCAGTTACACTAATCATTATTCTCCTTTGCCCTCCAAAAGTCACAGACCATTTGACATGTATTTGACATCGCATCTCCTCCCTAACACAATTCCTCCCTGCCATCAAGTGTGATTGTAATAAGGTTCTCCATGCATAGTCGGGAGGGTCTCAGCATTTCATAGAGCAAAATTTAGCTGCGTGTTTTGTTTGGTTCAGTTTCTTGTGCAGGCCAGGACAGTCTGGTCCCAAAATCATCAGGGACAGCAGTCACCCACTCCAAATAGCTTTCACCATTAGAGTGAGGCGGGTATTAATGAACTCAATAAGGATACTGAAATGAGAATATTGAACACATAGAGTTTAGAGCCTCAAGCAGAGCTACAAATACTAGCAGAAGGATCCTCCCTGCAAAGCAAAATAAAAAATATTTTCCTCCTTTGACTTAAGAGGAAATCAAATAAGCCACAAAAAAAGGGGCTTAATGCTTTTTCAGAAAGCAGAAAGCAAGTCAGTATCAGAAACATAGGATTACAGCAGAGAAGCCCAAGAGTTCCAGCCCAGACCCTGCTCCAGACCCTGCTCCAGACCCTGCAGCATTACCATTTATAAAGTGAAGTAGTCACCTGGAAATAGCTCTCTAATGCCAAGTATATGAGAAAGCTAATACTCACTAGCTAACTTTTAGCACCATCAATTTCTCTCCAAAAAGCATTCCCATTCACTGTTACAAAAGAAATGGCCAGAGCAATGAAACAGCAATGAGTGCAAGTAAAGGTAAAGCAATAAATAGAGAATATAACACTGAACCACATCAGTGAGGAGGTCAAAGACCAAGCAAAATAAAACCTTAAAGGTATGAACAAAAACAAGCAGGCATGGTAGGGAGAGAAAAGAGATATATAGATAGATATAGATACAGATATATATTCTATATATAATGAATCAAAAATTTTAGTTCAAGATAGTCTTTCTCATCCTTTTGCAAACATCCACTAAATCACTAAAGAACTAAATAAAGTCAGTATTTTAGGGATATTGTGACACCTTCCCTTCTTAGCTTTCATAGAAATAATTCTAGAAAGCTATTAGTATTTTGTTTGTTCGTGAGCTCTGTTCAAAATATTTTAGTATTGGTCACTGTCTTGATGGTCAGCAGGTTACCTTCTACAGTACCATGTCACTAAAGCTAGGCAGGATGTGATATTATTTTCCCCTTCATCTCTCACATCCAGACAGAGGAAGAAAAGAGTCTTCAATAGTATTAAATTCATTTATATCCTATACACCATACAGGTTATAACCTGTCACAGCAGTGGGATTTATATAAATTTTCAGGAGCCTAAGAGAAACTCAGGTAAGCAATCACAGACTCTAAAGAAAAAAAGTAATGAAAACTTTGGTGATAGAGGGATTGCATTCCCAAGACAAATCAGCACATTATGGACTCAACACCCTCTATAGCAAAAATCAGAGCAAAATAATTAATCATACTATGGAGAGAATATGTAACATGTGTTTCAATTCAATCTTATCAAAGTTAAATTTAATTAAAAATAATGGTTATTTTTAAGAGTCTTTTAACATGATTATTTAGTATACTACAGATGGCTACTTCAACATACTTTTAAACAAAATTTACAAGAAGTAAAAATCAAATAAATTTCACGGGAAATTAGAGCCCTGTGATTAAAGTATAAATATGGAGAGCTGCCAGAGAATTCACTTTGCTAATATATCACATATTCATAATGACAGGCTACAGAAGTATATACATTATCTTGAATAGAACTTGTATCATATGGCTTTTTTGCTTGTTTTAACTGTAGGATAAGCAGAAATTGCTTCACATGGGCATCTTGTAAATAAGATGAATGAGGAAATTACAACACTTTGTCCAACATGTATGCAGAAGAGACAGCATACAGTGTGAGCTTGCAAGGCAGTGTGGTGTGTCTGGGGGCAGAGACAGCTGGCTCTCCAAGTCCCTGTTTTTATAACACCTTTGCACCAAGGTTGGAAGGAAGATGCATAGGAAGGGCAGGAATTTTTGTTTCACCACAGCAGAAAGAGAGCTAAATATCTGGCTGGATGATTGTCTCCTGCTTCTCATTTATTTAGATGTGATGTCACGCTGTGCTTCAAAACCTGGGAAATTTTTTTGTTGTTGTTGATTTTTTTTTTGTTTTAAACAGATATTGAGCTCTTCTCTCCTCATGTTAGGGATGTGTATAAGGCCACACTCTCTGAAACAGTGGGCCCAACATAGCTAAATTGCTTGTCCCTTACCCCTGCAGTGAGTTTCGCTTATATTATAGCACAGCTTCTCTCATCCAAAAAATGCACTAATACATATTGGAAAATCTCCTTTATATTTTTTCTCCCTTGTGTGGGATCAGAGAGAACAGATTCTTTCATACCATAGCTTTAGGCCTTCTTTGTGACTGTTTTTTCTTGTTAAAGCACCAGAGCTGGCTCTTGTAGCCTATTTTTACTGTGCCGTGTGATTTTGCAGACATTGACATGTGTCACCTGTGATGCAGCTACATTTGTCGGCTCTCTGTGCTCAACAGGGAGGAATCGATCCTTTGCTTTCATTAGGTGGCAGGAGTAGACTATTGGGAAGAAAATAATAAAAAAAAAAAAAAAATAGAAAAGAAACCCCAGGGCTTTCTGCTTGGAGATCCAGCCTGCAGTTCAGTGGTCATTTGAATTATTGAATGGGATTAAAATAAAACTATGTCCCTTTTTTTCTCTTTACCCAGATGAGCCATCTGAAATGCAAGTTGATTTGTATTTTCTTTTATCCCCTCAGCTTGTTAGGGAGAATATTTTATTTCAGATTCCATTCTTCAAGGTTCTCCTATCACCCAGCGTGGAGCGTTGCTGTCATGTCCTTATCTAAAAAAAGAGAGAGATGGAAAAGAAAACATAGCCCACAGGTGACACACGTTTTATTGAGGTGTTCCACATGAAGAGCAATTGTGTGCTTTACAGTGCACACAGCACGGTAGGAGCCTTCAAGAGGAAGAGAGGGCTATCAAATGAATACAAATTCATCTTTCAAATAGGTTAGATTGGAATTGCTCAGGCTAGTACAGTGTAGACCATATTAAAATAGAGACCACTTTAAGACCATCTTTCCATTCACTGTCACAGCAGCCTCCTCCATTGGCAGACCACAAAAGCCTCAGGGCAAACAGATCAGCTTCATACTTGACAAACAGCACACGGGGACTTTTGAGACGGAGGTTAGCACTGATAAACAGCTAATAAGGTAGAGTTAGCACAGTGTTAAGGGCTGAGGAAAATAGCTTTTCATCTCTCAAAAGTGTTCAGCATTCAAGATGTTTCTCTGACCAAAAACAAGACTAGTAGTTATCATGGCAGTGTAAAAAATTCCATAAAGAATGCAGGGTATGGAGCCAGGGGGTCAGGATAGTTAGCCATGAGAGTCTCAGCCTCATGCTGCATCTTATATCAGTTTTCCTGGATCCTGACTAATACGTTTAGAGTTCACAACACTGGAAACAATGTACTGAACACATTTATGTAAATAGGCTCTTAACCTTCCTACACATTTCTCTGTGATGTCTTGCCAAGCTATGGCCAAGATCTGAGTACCAGTGAGTTTCGATCAAGCTGGATACATTTACTTTGATGATTTCAGGCTCCTTTCTTCAATTCTGCTTTAATAAAAATTGTATGGGAAACAGGATTCAGCAGCCACCATTTCCCAGGTTAGTTTTTGAAGTTATGGCACTGTTTTCCCAAATATGTCAAAAAAAATTAGAACTAAGTCTAGTGCAGTGAACACACAGAAGATGAGTTTAAAATTTATAAGTCCAGAAGATTAAAATAGGAGACTCAAAAATTTAAATATGTTAAACAAAGCTAGGCTGCCAAGTAAGTGCAATGTTGTTCAAGGAGTTAGGCTATGGAGATCTGACTGCAATGCTTTTAACATGTAAAAGTGATTCTAAAAGCCTAACTGAGATGTCTGCCCCTGAGATTGGTCTGTGTCTTTATTTACTCTTAGCAGTCCTTGGAAACACAACTATAGCAGGAAGGATGCTGTAAATATCTGTAAAGCAATTTGCAAGGTATGATACTTGTTGCTGAGTACGTGCTACAAGGCATAATTCAGGTCTTTTCCTCAGCAGTGCTTTATCAATACAGGTTTCCTCTAATGTTTATTCTGCAGGTCTAAGACATTTGCTGTAACACGAAATATTGGGGATTTGGCTGCTAGTAAGATGACTCCAGTTCTTTTACCTGAAGCAGTGCCTGACATAATGAAGATGTCCTTCGATTCAGATTCTACATCAGGCGAGACTGATAACATCAGGGTAAATGATGTAGTGTCTGACTATTCTTTTTTTGGCTTTTAATCAGTAGGGGACCATTTCTTTTCTCCATGGGAAAAGGTACAATTCATCTCTGACCAATACTGCTTCACACAACATAAGTCAGGTTCAATCTAATAACACAAATAGCCCTATAGTAACATTATTTTAAAATCTGGAGTGTAATACATCAGGCTTGCAACATTTTGTCTAAAGCAAAAACATTTTCTTTGGTAATTAATTTTACACTGCCATCTACAGGATAGGCCTAAAATCTTTAAAATACTTTGCAACCATTATGCGAGCATGTTCCTGAGACAGTCACAAATGTTCCACAAGATGCTCCACTTCTCAACTTGTAGAGACAAATTTAATGCTTTATAAGCATCCTTATTTAAATAATGATGGAGGTTTGTGTGCCAAGTCTGATGACTTCCTGAGCCAGGTTTCCATAAAAGCTAGTTTAGGCTTTCTAAGATGGGCAGCATTGTGAAGGCTTCACTTTCACAACTCATTCACTGAAGACTGACAGAGGCAAGGAATACACTGTTCTGCTCTGCTTTCGTTGTTGTTGTGCAGCTCTGAAGGGTTTTCAGGTGAAATAAGAGATGAACAGAGGATGACTACAGCACTTTCCTATGCAGAAGTCAGTAGATAAACATGCTGTCGGTGAGAGAAGTTTCCAATACCCTGGAACAAGCTATGTTCTTCTCCTTTGTGCCTCTGTGTTGCCTTTCCTGAAAACTCAGTACTCCACAGTTACTAAATGAACAACAACTGAAAAATGGCACTAAGTGGAGCATTTCTCAGTACCATTAGAAATTCCAGGTTTTCGGTGTGGTTCATGCAAGTTTGGAATCTTGTGACACATGTTAAAATGGATAAAAAGATTCATTGCAAACTTGAATTACATGTGAAATGAAAGCTTATGATTATGTGTCTTTAGGTATTTGCTTCATTGCTTCAAGAAATCATAGTTTTCATTTCATGGATTTAATTCCAATTTTAATTAATTTTTAATTTGTTTTTCTGTGAGTATTGCTTAGCACATGTAATTTACATAGTTTTTAGTGGAGATATCTAATATACAATATATTTTTACCATCTAATTGATATAGTATCACATTCATGTCAGACCTCAACTGAATCAGAATTTTTGTGGACATAGTTGAAAGTTCTGTTGTCTGACCCAATCAAAAAATCTAAGGAAAAAACTCCAGTCAGTCTAAAGCACACTCAGTTTTATCAAGAAGCTGTCTAATACACCAGGAAAACAAAATTAAATATTTAGAATTAATTTGTGATATAATTTTCCATTCTTTTAGCCTCAAGCTCTTTTTACAGTAGATAGTTTAATCAACCCATTCAGATGATAATTTCATCCAATTGAAAACCAAGTTGTTCTATGTCAATGGCCTTGCTCTCTTGAATAAACTGGTTCATTCCTTCTGGAGAGTACATGTAACTATTACAAAAACATGCAAGTGTTCCTCTTACTGTTGTCCAATGTAACTTGTGATGTGTGTTGTCTAATAGGACAGGCAATCTGCAGAGGATGTTTCATCAGGAGATCTCTTTTCTTTTGGACACTCTTCTTCCCGAAAAGAGCCATTTGTTCAGTCCATGTGTTCCAATGCAAGTACATTTGGGGTTCAAGCATGCATTCAGAGGAAAAGTGTGCATGCAGCATTTATCAAAAACATGCCTGTTTATTACCTAGTTGGAGAGCACGCCCTGAAAATGAGCTTCAAGCCAGGTAAATATAACTGTACACAAAACAGAAAATAGTGGGCGGGTGTCTACATACACACACATATGTATATGTATATACATGTTTTTTGCATGTTAAATACCACTAAAGCTACCATTAGAAGTACTAAGCCTGCCAGTATTGGCAGCAGACCATGCTCGCGTCAGGAACTCATTTCTCTCCCACTCGCCTGAGCAGCAATTTCCCAGCTCTCCCAGCAATGTCACTCAGCATGGCCAGCATCAAGCAGAGCTGATCTGTGCCTGCAGAGTGTGTCTGATGCATCTTGAATCATTGGATTTGGGATGCAAGCACGTAGCAATTGGACATGGGCAACAGATCTGATGCAGTGTCCTGTAGCTACATTCTAAAAACCCAGACTCTTAAAGGGAATTATGGATTAACCCTGCCAGGATCTAGGCTTTAATGTCTTAATCCACGATCATAAGAAATAAAAGCACAGCAGGTCACTGAATCTAGGTCTCCTAAGTATCAAACTAATGGCCCAAGCATTGGGCCATTCTTTACAATTCAGGAGTTGAGCCTCAATTCCCCTCTGATGCCTAATTCACTAATTCATAGTGTTATCTTGTTAAGCAATCCAATTCACTTGACTTAAATCTGCTGATCATTATGTTTATTGACTTGAAAATCATAATATCATCATAGTATCATAATAATATTTTTAAATTTGGTTGCCAGTGTGTCCTTTAGCTATTATAGAAAACTTTTCACAAAATTGCTCAATACCAATAATAATCATCAAGCATTTATATTTGAGAAAAAATGCCCAAATAAATCATGGCAAAATTGGCTAATTCTCTCATTTGGTTGCTAATACCAACAGTAATACTAATTGTCATGCAATTTCAGTTTACACAGAGGCACCTATTGAAAAAATACAAGTCACAATTCAAGCAGGAGACCAAGCTCCTACAAAAATGGTACGTCTAGTAACATTTGAAGATCCAGAGTCACAAGCATCTTCCAGAAAAGAAGCAATTAAAAGATTGAAGAAAATCCTTGATGACACTGATGATCAGGTACTGCTGTAAAAGTCCACTTCTAGATTTGTGGGAGATATTGCACAAAGCTTATTTTTTTCTACTTTTTCTACTAAGTAGCTTCCTTTTTTTAGATAGTATGCAAAAACTTGAAAATAAACACGGGCTTCAGGGTACACAAGTTTTTCTGCAGATCTTTTGTTTGCACTCATCTCTTCTGCAAGTGAAGGACATTAGAAAGAGCAGGTTGGTTTTGCAGGTTTTTCTGAAAATCTCTTGTAAGACATAAAATAGGTGTTGTGTGCCCAAAAGGTAGTCTGTTCTTTCCAGCTATTGCAACTGCAGCAAAACAGTCTGACACCCACCTACACAACTTGTCATGGGATAGTAGGACTCTCTTTACCAACACCAGTTACATGTGTGGTCAACAACTCCTACACATGTTCATTACCACAAAAGTGTTTGGGATATTGTTCTGCTTATGTGTGGTTTTAACACATCATTATGAATTTGCCTTTGAATTACTGTGATGTGTTGCAGAGGTGCTACCAGGTATATACCTTGTCTTCTAAGGCAGCAAAGATTTAGAGGTCTCTGCTTATGACTCTATTTACAGCATTCTGCAAGAACACAGAAAAATAATTTTGCTTTCCAATGTTACCATTGACTAGGGGACAAGAAAATACAGAAGCTCATCATCCAGTGCCGGCAGCACTAGTGGAAGTGCTGAGAGTACAACGAGCAGCCCCTCCAGCAGCGACTCTGGTGACAGAGCATCACGGGGAGGCACCCAGATAACTCTGAAAACAAAACAGTCCAAAGCCAAAGAAAAGAAATTCTACCCCTTTGGGGACAGCAGCAGTAGCAGCAGCAGCAGCAGTAGTGGTAGCAGCAGCAGTAGTAGTAGCAGCAGTGGCAGTAGTAGTGATAGTAGTAGCAGTAAAAGCAGCAGTAGTAGCAGCAAAAGCAGCAGTAGTAGTAGCAAGAGCAGTAGTAGCAGTAGCAAAAGCAGTAGTAGTAGTAGCCAGAGCAGTAGTAGCAGTAGCAAAAGCAGTAGTAGTAGTAGCAGTAGCAAGAGCAGTAGTAGCAGTGGCAAAAGCCATAGTAGTAGTAGCGGTGGTAGTAGTAGCAGCAGCAGTAGCAGCAGCAAAAGCAGCAGAAGCAGGAGTAATAGCAGCAAGGACAGCAGAAGCAGTAGTAGCAGCAGCAAAGGCAGCAATGGAGGCAGCACAGAGAGCAGCAGCAGTAGTAAGGCATCTGGTATAAAGTACAAGGCTAAGAAGCAGTCCAAGACCATATCATTTCCACAAGCCAGCACTGCTGAAGGAGAGAGAAGTGTCCGTGAGCAGCAGCATAAAACACAGAGTAGCAGCAGAAGCACCAGAAGTGGCACCAGCAGCAGCAGCGAAAGCTCTGGTCCTTCCCATCGTCACGGCAAATACAACAAACGAGTGGAGAGGAAACATGTCAAGTCCCAAATTAACAGTCACAGTAGTTATGACACTTCTACAGAATGGGTAAAATTTCTAATACTATGACTTCTGCTAGGAGGTGATCTTGACTGAGCTGTAGGTAATAACTTCTCTTGGAATTTTCCAGGAATTACACCTTCCGAAAGTATACCGTCTCCACTTCAGGGCCGCTCACATCCATTGGGTAGGTTCCTAATTCAAGTGCATAATGCCATGGTGGTTACAGTTGATATGATCAAGCATATCACCAAAGGGCTTTGTTTGGGCCCTTTCACTTGACTATTCCATAATGTCCAATGGCAATATTGATTATGGCCAAAATAAGCAGATTTATTACTGAAATGCTATTATCTACATCCTTTTGTTGTTGCAGCACCTGTAATCCCCAATTTTGGGTTAGGAAACCTTTGCACTAGATGATATGTAAGGCAGCCAAGGCTAGATTAACAAAGTCCAGGGGGGAATTATAAAACAGCAGGATCTTCCAATGGGAATAGAAACGTCCACAGTTTTTAGGCAATTGTGGCAAAATCATTAGATATATGGATTTTTCAGAAACTGGGTTCAGTATGCATTATGGCACAAAGGTATTTTTAGTATATATTAGAAGAGTGATAATGCAGGGTTATAATTTAGTGTCTTTTGTAGGTGTTACCTGTACAATTATGTATCCTGCTTGTGAAAGAGGAAGATGATTTACAGTGTTTTTAATTAAATTGTAATATCTTTTTTTTTCCCCTGCATATGGATATATTTGTCCATCTATTAAATGCCAATTTTCATTTTCCCTAGCATTAGACCTGAACAATGTGAGGTTGCCATTTGCAATCACTGTCTATGCAGCCTTCCTTTCAGCAGAGAGGTCCAGGTGGATCCAAGCCCCATTCCTACCCAACATATTTCATGTCTGTGTATGATAATAAAAAAAACCCTCTAGAGAATTCTAAGTCTGTTACCTATAAAGGGAGGCTGACATCTCTGATTTTGATATTTACACTGTAAAACTAGAGGACATATCATAGATTTTTAACCTATTTTTATTTCATAGCATCCACATCATAAAATATCAAGCAGCTCATCATCATCTTCCTCTGAGTCGGGAAGCAGCTTCAGAAACAGCAGCAGCAGCAGCAGGAGTAGTCACCTGAACAGCAGAAGTAGTAGCAGCAGCAGCAGCAGCAGCAGCCACCATGGAGAAAATTCTGCCCACAGCTCAAGGAGAAGCAAAAGAGTCAGAATCCATCACCACAGCCATGGCTCCAGCCTGACACGTGAGGTACAATTGTGTGTGTGGTACCCATGAGCATCCAGGTTCAGCTGGCAGCTGAGCAGGAGATGTAGATGTGGTGGCACTAACCACCTGAATGGGTAAGGCTCAGGAAGCATGCTGAAAGTTAAGCCTGTAAATTGAAAATCAAAGTCTATTGAGATATTTTCCCTGCCGTGGAAATATTTTTTCCAAATTCCGTTGTGTTCAGGCTTTTGTTTACTGGTTTCTTTGGTTTATTTTTCTTCATTTCTGAAAGTGTTTGCAGTTTGTGAAAGTGTGAATTTGGAAATTTGGAAATTAAAATTTGAAGGGAAGGAAGTTGTAAGTTAAAGGGGAAAGAATTTTCTTTTTCCTGTGAAAGCCCAGAATGCAACATCAGTTGCATTACTGTAAAAATGAGGAGGAAATATATAAGTCTGACTAATTACTTTTAGATGTAGACTGGAGGTCATGAGTGCATGCATTGTATAATTAACATCAGACTTTCCATGGGCATTACTGATTGGTAAATGTGAAGACCCATTAAGCACAGATCATCTTTACTTTGCACTTAGTGTTCTATAATTGTACTACATAAAGGTATCTACATAATAATAGAACGAATAGCTCTGCAAATGCAGGCAATGTCTAGAGGAATTCTGATACTAAGAAGGATTTCAAAATATTTGAGTGGCTTGAAGAAACTGTGGTATAGTATAATAAGTTGTGAATGTGTATACTACTCTGAAGATCTCTAGTATGTATTGTAGGCAGCAATTTGAAATATTAGAATAATGAACAAAATCTTGTTATGTACATAAAGATAGCTTGGAAGAGTCTTAGATCCCTCATCAAAAAATCATGTCCTTGAAAATTTCTGGTGGTAATTGAATAATCGAATTTCCAAACAAATTTATCCTTGACTATTGAGGATATAGAAAAACATACTGCAAACTAAACTGATGAAGGACAAGGGATGCTTCCTGATATCAGCACACATGAAGTGGACTGTAGGCGCTCCAGTGAATACACAGAAATACTTAAGCACAGATGGTTGGGGGTTTTTTTTCAGCGCAACTTCCTGGGAGACGTAATTCCACCTGGCATTACGATTGTGGCACAGGCAGTAAGGAGTGACAACAAAAATCAAGGTTATCAAGCTACAGCATATGTTCGTTCTGATGCTGCCAAAGTTGATGTGCAACTAGTTGTGGTTCAGCTGGCTGAAACCAATTGGAAAGCATGTGCTGATGCTGTGATACTGCCTCTGAAAGCACAGGTAAGCACACAGGTAGCTTCACCCAGAGAGACAGCTACAAAAGCCAGAGTAAGCAAAGAGGACCCGATGATTAGAAGAATTAAACAGGAAAGGCATACTTCTTTTGAATTGTTTCACAAAGTTAGTGGAGTTTCAGAAAATGTTCCTATCTTTCACCACTTTTTTGAATTAAAAATATAATCATGATCATCATCATCTCTCTGTGCTGTGCTTCCCATGCACCTTTTAAAGCAAGAGATATTTGCATAACAATTTACAAACTTCTGCTTTTTGCAGCTGCAATTAACAAATTCAGTATTAGATCCAGCATTGAAAAAAGTGGGATCGGTTCATATCAGGAGATCTTGGGAAAGGCTAATAGAAATTATGTTGCAGTCATCTCTTAGAAAAAAAATACATACTGATTATGAAGTTACAAAGTCTAAGGAAATCTCGGGATGTTTCAGTGGGTGCTTTCCGACAGGAGCATGTGTATGTAGCTCTGCACAGACCAGCAAACTCTTTTCCTGCTATGCCTCAGATTTTGCCAGAGGCAGTCAAAATTTCTCTGTGAGCCTGTTTAGAGCAAAAGAAAGATTGGAAACATAAGAATCAACAGAAAAATTTGTGAAAGAAAATCTTGCATTTTGAAATGGTCAAGGTTAGTTTTGTCATTATTTTCTGAAATTTGAGGGACTGTTTCCCTGTTTGTAAAGGCCAGACTGAGATGGGGCAAGGAGTGCCAGGACTACAGGATAGCAGCCGTGGCTACCACAGGACAACTGGCAAGGAAGCCAGCAGCACAGCTGAAGGTGCAATGGGGAAAGCTGCCATCCTGGATAAAAAAGACAAGCATGGCGTATGTTGTTCATTCTTTCCTAACTTGTTATCTTGCCCTTTTTTACCCTAGTTGGCTTTTGAAAAAAACATTGAAAGAACTGGGTGAAATTTTTCAATCCAAACTTATTTGGGTGGGCGGTGTTTGTTTGGATGGAAACCACAAGTTCAGTGGCACAAAAGTATTCTATGAATGTGTTCTACTTTCCCTACATGTTTCATATTAAAACATAGGCCCCAAATATTAAAAAACTTAGCATGTTTGATTTCACTTTTCATATTAAATTATTTGATATTTCAGTTCAAAATGCCTTTTTGGTTTGAAATTTTCTTCTATTCAGTCTCAAAAAATACACAGTTTAAATGGGCAAAATAAAACCAATGTTTTTCTTCTGGATAAAATCAACCATTTAGTTTGACCCAAAGTATTATTTCCTTGACTTTTCAGTTCTTCCATTTTTTCCAGATTTTTCAGGTCTGCTAGTGGTCCTCACCCTCCCATATGTGCTTTTGCTCATGTACCTGAGTTTGTCACATCTTGTTTATCTCTAGATTCATGCAATACGTTCCTGGTGCAGCACTCATGTTGGGCTTCTCAGAAGCACATCAGAGAAATCCATCTCACGAATTTATATTAAGGGCAGCTGCAACATCTCCACGAACAATTGATGCTGTAATTAAAATTCCTGGGGTACGTTAAATTCTTATTTTCCTTTTCCTTACTTGCAGGATTTTCAACTTATAACATTGTGATACTTAATGTAAAGAAACAAAAAAACAAAATATTCCCTTTTAGAGAAGCTGCTATATACCTGACTACATCAGATGGGTGTTGAAGTACAGCAGTTCTCTTAATTTTGTGCTGCTTTGGTGTAATAATAAGTTGAAAATCAGACCCTGTAGTCAAATACCTTATTTGCATGATAAGAACAGCAATGAGACCCAAATCGGTTTGAGTATGATCATTCTGTACTCACTCCTTTATTCACTTCACCCAGTGTGACTAGTTCTTGTATGAGGGTCTCAGAGCAGGTAGTGGGGACCTTGAGAACACTTTGCACTCTGCTGCAGCCATGAATGGCATCTGTCTGTGTTGGCACTCAAGTCCCACATCTGCAGTAACCATGCTTGATGAGACTGGGCTGAGCAAGTTATGACAGCCACAAATGCAACTCTGCCCTAACCAAACTGGAGCAGTTAGTCACTCTCTCAGAGCAGCTTGCACAGGCAGAATCCCACTGATTAATTGGTTCTTGTCCACCAAATCCCTGTGCACCAGTTTGAAAAATTTCCCCTATGGATCTCTGGCAAATTAATAGCAGCTAGCTATTCATACACAGAGAAATTAGCGTGTCTTTAACCTTCCACGGTGCTTCAGTATTGCAAGATCTTTCATATGTGATAATGAAGAAGTAGATGCACTAGACATTCATTTGATTCTCTTGGTAAATACAATTTTTAGTCACAGTGAGGGATCTTACCCCAATGCTACTCATGCCAGTTTTCAGCCTTTAATGGATGATGTGCACTTTTCCAAACACATCCATCAGCTTACTCAGTCACTTAACTCGTTACCTTTCTTTAAGAAGGTTTTAAGAAGTCACTTAATTAAGACTTAAAATTCATCTGTGTCAGTTACTTTCCAATGTCCTCAACAATTTTTCAAAAAGTCAAGAAGTATGACTAGAAGAGTAGACAGTGATTCCTTACAAAAGCTGAAGGATCGGGTGCATCCTGGAAAGACTAATACAACTGCAATTGTATAAATGCATCTTCAAGATTTTTTTTTCAAGATAAGAGCATATGGTTCAATTTATCTTAATGTATTTTCATTTCTGCTTTTTCAGGTAACACTTTACTGTCAGGCACTCCGATTGCCATTCACTCTGCCCTTAGGCGCGTCTCCAACTTACGAGACTCGAGATATCACTGCCTGGAATTTATTCCCTGAAATAGCTTCACAAATAGCACAAGAAGATCAATGTAAATGTTACTTATATCTTTGTTTCATGAATAAGCAATGTGTGTAGTAGATCCATAGTCTGCCATGACTGGGCCTTGCCTTTCCTTGTAGTGAGTGGTATTACAGGGAAGCACAGCATCTCTACCCCTGCTTTCTCAAAAGCTCGTTCCCTCATGGAAAAGCATGTTTGTTGGCAGGTGAATGAAGAGACTTCAAACTGCTGTAAACATTCAGAGTTTGGGAATCACTCCTGTCTGTAAGGACTAGAGGTTGTCTTTTGCTCCCCCTGAGAAGGTGCCAACTCTGCATTGAGAGGCATCAAATGATGGGTAAAAGACAATCCATGTATTTTCTGCCCTGTTAATTGTATTCGAAAAGGAGCTTTGTAAGTTGTAGCTGGTTGGTGCCTAGCACTCCTGTGGGAAATGTGGAGGTTTTACCACAGTTTGTTACACAATTTTGTACATTTTAGTCCCTGTTAGCTTGAATTTTGTGTTTTGCATGTAATCAAAATCAATATTAGTATAGTCTATACCAGGTAGTTATTTTGTAGTACTCTCCTGTTCTTACAGACTCTGGCTTCTGCCAAGGAGATGATGAAGTTTCTTTGCTGTTCGCTGGATAGTTCAATCTCACAGAGGTCTCTTTCAATACTTCAACATGTACATCATGGTCACATCCGCCATTTCTTTTCTGGTTTTTTTTTGCAGCCACGTGTGAAATCAGAGAGCAAGATTTCAAAACATTTGATCGTGTGAGCAATTCATACTCTTTCAATAAAAGCTGCAACTTGGTAGTGGTTCAAGACTGTACTGAACACCCAAAATTCATCATTACTACTAGAAAGGTTGATCCTCAGTCTTTCTCAAGAGAGGTTCACATAAATACAACATCAGTGTAAGTGTGGTTTATACTGAGGGCTCAGAAATTAGTTGCAAAGTTTCAGGGAGTTAGATGGGACATGTCTAGCTCCTAGGGGAAACTGGTGCATTTCTCCCAAATGAGGTATTTGGGGAAAGACAGAATTTCCAGAAGGAATCCTCATCTGCAACTTTTTGGTGTAGTTGCTCATCTTGAGTTTCACAGCCATCAATATCTGATAACATGCTCATTAAGTCCCCAAGCTGTCTTTTCTTTAAAGGTTGAGTCTCAAAGCCCAAAGTCCCAATGAATTTTGCACTCTGGAAAGAAAACTGTCTGTTCATTCATTATAAATTCAGATATTCAAATTGGTTCTCTCCTAGCTTTGGTCACAAATATCTGTGCTTTTCACATTTTAAATTAACCAGTAGTTTCTTCTCTTCAATTTTTTTGCTTTTTCTGAAGGAACATCACAATCTGTCCGGCTGCAAATTCATCTCTCCTTGTGGCATGCAATGAAGAACGAGTTCTATCACACAGTGGAGTTTCTGAGTATGAAAAAGGTAAGCTGTGATACCCAGCTTTCCAGGACTGACCTGGAAGTGGAATATCAAGTTTTTAAAAATTCCACAGAAAAATCCCAGTGAGACTAATATTAAAAAAAAAACTAGAGGCAACTTCCTTAAGATTTATATTGACTTAAGTTCATGTTTCCTATAGTATATACACTCTTTCCTCCAGCATAAATGACAAGTGAATAAAGTCCTTTCTTATAGATATCATATATCCAGGTTGGTGGTTGTTCAGAAAAAAAAGTTCTTGTTATAGTCACAGATAGAAGCTTTGATTCAGACATTTAGCTGAAGCACCACCAGTGTCATTATCATTTCAAGATTTAGCAGATACAAAATACTGGATTCAAAAGTCAGTTCCAACTATAGGTAACAGTAATGCAATATTTTTGAAAATAAAGAAATTATTTGTTCTTGTTTTTCTTCCCCTCTCCACTTAAACNGTGCTACACAGTTTCTCCGTTAATTTGAAATTAAGAAAACCACCTTATATTTCATCATCTTTTTACAGACAATGTTAAAATTTTTAAAAGTGGAACAACAGTTATTGTGGAAATTCCCTCACTTGGACTGAATAAGGTGACTTTTGATGGTGTGAATCTCAAGGTACTGCACTTACTTTCATGGTTACTGCTTTCTTTCTGTCTAGACCAACACTTCAGTATTCACTACAAAGATGTGCTATTTTACAGGTTACTGCTGCTTCATGGATGAGAGGAAAGACCTGTGGAGTTTGTGGTAATAATGACAGAGAAAAGCACAATGAACTCCTCATGCCAAACCAGAGGCTGGCACACAGCTGTTCTGCTTTTGTTCATTCATGGGTATTGCTAGAAGAAACCTGTTCTGGTGGTGAGTATATCTGGAAACACTTTATGCTTGGGGAGAATATGATTTCACTTTTTCTCTGCCAACAGCAAGAAAATTTTGGTTTTCTAACGCAGCAGATATCTTTTACTTAGAAATTACAATAGCAATATATATCCATTTTAACTTTATTAACCCCTGACTGTTTAAAACACTGCTTGTGAATATAGAGAATATATGCTCCAGCAAAAGTCTTCATCTCATATGCAGTTCAGTGTTAAATAATTGATTCTGATTTCTTACACTGAGTAGCTTTATACTGAGAGGCAAAATCAGACCTAATCTTGCTCCCACTGAAAAAAGTGTCATTTTCACTACTGTATCAAAACAGTTTCAGCTGTTGTCTGCAGACTTAATTTAATCAAACAAATTGCACACTATGAATGCAGTGTCAGATCCTAAATAAATGTAAATTTCTAAAGTGCAAAAATTTTCATTTTTGTTCTGCACCATCTGAGGGTGCTATCTCAGGAAAATATGTAGAAATACTCCTGCAGTAAAGAGCTTCATATCACATGTAGTTGGAAAAATAATTATTGTCTCTCATAACATCAATACAGTTTTGTTTGGTAGGTCTCCATTTAGCATGGACCTGAGATAACTTTATTGAAGTTAATGGTTGTTTTCTCCTTGACTTCAGTGGCAGCAGAATTGTACTTATCTGTGTGTCAGAAAATAGAGTCATAGCTGGGATCCTGTTAAGTTACATTATACCTTTCTAGTGAGATAATTGCAGCATTTTAAAAAACATCCAATACAAAAATTATCCTTGATGTTATTATATAAATGCTGCCTTTTTTTAATCCATTCACTACGGTTGACATTTTTCCTAATGCAATGAAGTAGCCATTGTGCTTGAAGTATCTATTCTTAATAGCTTTCAGACATGAGAGGTTATTTTCTGTGTATTATGTAGTTCTAAAAAACTGAGTATACATGATTCCATTTGGGTTATATTGTGCAATTAGATTTTAAAAATAGCTCTCCTTTCAGACTCTTTCCTCAACTTATTATTGTCCTATCTTGATAACCTCGCTACTGTGAAAATGGTTTGTCAGATACCTGTGTTTTAATAAAAGCTGAAGAGAAAATATGGACCTTTATTATTGCAAGGATCGATTGGGATTTATTTCTACAATTTTAACTACCTTTCCTTTTCCTCTTAGGGTGCAAGCTGCAGCGCAGTTATGTGAAGCTGAATCGAAATCCTACTATTGATGGCGAGGAATCTACGTGCTACTCCGTTGACCCAGTACTGAAATGTATGAAAGATTGTACTCCAATTGAAAAAACTTCAGTAAAGGTTGGCTTCCACTGCTTCCCAAAAGGTATGATATTTTTCTCCCTCTGTATGTCACGTACAGCAGGAGCTGTCAGAACACTTGAAAGAACAAAACACAGCACAGCCACGCACAGACCTGTACTGCTGCTCCAACTCCTCTCTGAGCCGCTGGTTTTAATCCCATTAGTATTTGCTATAACTGCTGACAGTGTTGACCAGCTAAAAGCTAGTTTAGATGATGGCAAGTAGCATCATCTGAGAAAAACATCTGAGGTGGTAAAAGGGGCAGCAGTGATCAATAAAATCACAAAATAAAAATTGTCATGTCTTCAGGATCTCCATGAACTTGAGATAAGAAACACTGAGTCCTTTTATGCACATTACAGCCTGCAATTTTGGGTAGACCAGGGCAAGCAAGGCAACTGAAAGTCACTCAAGTAGTGTGACATGACTGCTGTGATTAGACTGCCATGCTATCCCACTGTGCAATACATCAGCAAAAGCACATTGCTGGAAGGTTCTCTAGATTGTTCCAAATAACAGTTTAGTTTTGAAGATATTTTATACACACACACTCATGATCCAGATTAAAAAAAAAAAAGACACCTAGACCTTTTTTTCCTTTCTCCTATACCACTTTGTCATGGATGTGATACACTAACACAGGTTCACACACTGAAGTTATATAAGAATGAGCCGAGAATACAACTAGAACCTACAGATATTTCTGGTGTGTTCCTTCCTAAATCTTTGAATTAATTACACAGCACATATATACCTTAGAGGGAAACCTATCATTAGGGAGTATCTACTGAAGTGGTGCGTTCCCTGTGTTAACCATTGTTGGCCAAATCCATTGTTA
>WEIV01008433.1:79772-124007 GCA_013390005.1 Calyptomena viridis | reverse complement strand
ATTGTTAGCTGGGATAATCCAGTGTAGTTGCACTGAAGCCAATGGACCCATGTTGAGTAGTACTGGAGAGGAACAGAGTATTTTATGTCTGAATTTAAACAACATCTGTGTAGAATTTTACAGTTTGCTCGTGTTATTAATATCTGCAATGTGCTGAATCAGGCCATAAAAGCAGAGAGTATCTTTCTGTAATAGCCAACTATCTGCAACAGCCTATTCAACAAGTAGCACAGAGAGAATATTAATAGTTTTCTGATGGTTCCCTGAGATGACAATAGATGCATTCTTTCATGAGTAGAAAAACACACCCTCAACAAAAAAAAAAAAACCCTTCCAAAATCTTGTGATATCCATGTTTCACAGATTTCTTTTGTGTATCCAAGTCTGTATCTCTGAAGTGTCATAACCCCAGGCCACTCACTGCCTCAGAATATTAGGCTATAATAAAGCTGTCTCATTCTCTCACAAAACTGTTTGAGGAAAGAAGAAAATCAGAAAAAAAGATATGTTAGCTGTTACAGGCAGTGCTGCTTTCAGAGCAACTGCAGGCTTCTCTGGTTCATTTACTGAAGCAGAGACTGAGAGGTCTGCTAGCTGCACTCCTAATCCAGGGCGTTAGTTAGTTAGTTAGTTGATTGGTTGGTTGGTTAGTTAGTCAGTCAGTCGATCCTGAGGAGGAGGGGGAAAAGGAGGAGGTGGAAGAAGATAAAGGAAAAAAATGCCATTTGTTGTTCTTTAGCAAGGGAATTGCTTTCCTTAGGCTACGGATCCATAGGAATACAAGGCCAGCCCTTAAAAACTGTTCTTTTTCTTTCTTTGTTCGATGACTTGCAGAAGCATTAGAAACAAAGTCCTCATCTTTCTTTCACTAGAAACATGTATTTGCATACACTGGACAAAAACTTTTTCTCAACTCTTTATATGGAAACTCAGACACATTAGTCTGCTGTTTCAAAAGAGAAAGACCCTGCCACTGTCACCAGTGGAGCAAGAACAAAATGAAGTACAAAAATGCAGAATTTCCCATTGTCCTCAAATCATCAAGACTGTAGACTTAGAATCTTGACTGAGGTGGGCATCACTCCAGATTTAAGTCCACATATTGGTTTACATTTCAAACATGCCACAAGGCATAGCCATAGGGATCACAGTTACTCAGACATGATCCAGTTGCCGAGGAAACTCTTTCCTAGATGGATATGAATGTGATCAGACCCACAGCATGCCCAAGAGTAAGAGACATAATGTATATAAAAAACAGAATTCAGACATTTTATAGTATTTCACATTTCACAGCCTAAAAACATTATATATTTTTAAAAGAATCTTCAGCATATTTCTGGCAAATATTTATTATCAGGTTTATTATGTAAAACCCGCACTTCACGTTGGACAGTAATTTAGCCAAGGAGAGTATTAACCTTTCAGAAGATAAGTCACTGATACAACCTGAACCCATACAGCAGTCTCCAGATTTCCCTGTGATGAGAGATGTCATGTTATAAATGCATTGTCCAACTAAAGGATAAAACAAATGGAAGTAAAATTATGAAAGCTTTACCCATTCTCATTATACAAACTTAATCTAAATGGATGTCCTAATATTCTTCCAGATGCAATGATAAAACTTCAACTAGCTAAGAATATTTATTGGGAGGATGAATATCATTATTCCATTTAGATTATTTCAGCATTAAGGGATATGGCTTTTTCAAGCTGCTGTTGATAAAGCAGTGTGGTAAGGTTAATACTGCAACTGACAATGCTCTGCCAGGTTTCACAATATATGGGAAACTTTAATTAGAAGTTTATGAACCTCTGAAAATTCTCCAAAGGGCTTATCCTTCAGAATGAACTTCGACAAACAGTGAGCTGAAATACCCGGTGATATGCAGCACTAACATAAAAAGAGATTGCTGATGTGGATTGGTACGTGGTGGTCTTACATTCATTGACAGCAGCTACCTCCAGCACTTTTACAGCCTGCTGCCTGTTGTCTTTGTGCTTCATGAAATGTAATTCATTTTGGGTTTAGGCAAGTATTATAGTAATTATATCATGGACAAAAATCCTGCTCCAAGTCAATAAGTCAGTTAGATGTCAGTTGTGAGGGCAGGATTTCATTCTTTACTTGATGAGGGAGTTGACAGCCATCAAAACAGTATTTCATTGAAATGTGTTAATTTGCTTGATGTTAGTTAACAATGGCTTCACTTTTCTGACAGAAACTGCAGTAAGCCTGCTGGAATGGCAGAGAAGCAGCGATAAGAAATCTGCATCTGAGGATGTTGTGGAGTCTGTGGATGCCGACATTGATTGTACCTGCACTGGTGACTGTAGTTAAGCTAAATGCTTTAGCATTGTGTTATAGACATACTACACAAATAATTGAATAGCTGGACAGAGGAGAAGGGAACATAATAGCTATACTAAAATATAAAGAAAGGTGCTTGAAGAAAATAACCCTACTGCAAAGTCAAATGCATTATGTACAGTCTGCACTGCTTAATAAATATATTGTTCATTAAATAAGTATTCTTGTGGGCTCTCTATTTTTCCCTATCAACAAAACAATCAGGCCAACAATAATATTATACAGAAATTCTGCTCCCTTTTATCTGCTATATAATTACAGCAGTCCTCTCTTAAAATTATGTTCACTATACAATGAAAGCAAAACATGATTATGGCTACTACTAACATTCCATTGTGCAAAGAATTTCATATTTAGCATACTAAAGACACAGTAAGCATTTGTTTTCTTTTATGTTTTCTGGTAAAGAGCAAAGTCTATTCTTGGAACTGCTCTGCAAAAAAATACATTTTACTCCCAGCAAGACCATTAGCCTTAGTACATTCTACAAAGGAATGAATTGGACTGCTAGACTCCCACTGTAGCTTTCCAGAGAGCTATAGTGTATGACACAGTCCTCATTTTCATTTAAATTTCAATGGATGTTCTGTTGCTTCATGAGCTAAAAGTGTGAATAGGAGCTTTTTTTTTTTTGCTTTACCATCTCCTATTGTATATTTATGAAAATGATGGCTTCAAAAACTTCAGGGAACAATAATACATCAAGTACCATTCCAAATACTCCAATATATAGAAAGATATGTGAGATCAATAGCATCATAAAGCTAAAATAAAGTACAAGCAGGACAGTTAAACTGTGTTTAACCAGTGAAGAGTCAATCTGGTAGCTTTCACTGTGCAGAAAGGTAATTCCCTCCCTCCCCAGGGGACCAGGAATAGCTGACACCTCCAAACTCCAAGCAATGGCACAATCTCTTCACCTTGTGTCATAAATCAGGCGTGCAGTGAACCATAGCATGTTTTCCATAACAGGGAATAGCAACCAAAGTGCTTTCCCAAGAGCAGCCTTAGCGTGGGCAAGGTACTGCTGAACCCAAATGCTGTCATTAAAGAAAATATTTTTCTTCCTAAATAAAAACTGATCTATCAGAAAGATGATTGAAGACTAAATAGTTGAACAATTACAGAATAACATTTCACAGTGCTTTTCTTTCAAGAGCAGAAACATGAGTAAGGTATAGTACTCCTTTCACTCTCTATCGAGTTGCATCTTGCCACCAACTTCAAGTTAGAAAAGGCCTGGTTGTTCTCCATGTACAGCATTTACTTCACTACTTCCAGAAGTGAGCCACTATGAGTTTGTTCAAACCAGATGCCTAGTACATACCTTGGGGCAAGCACATTTGCCTCTGTCTCTAAGCTTCTCTGCTGAGGATAACCTACAAAGGGCAAAAGGTGGTTACCTGCCTCTTTTCCTTCCCCCCAGCCTTAATCTAATCTACATGTTGCGTTTTAGAACCTTCATGTGTGCTGACTGGGTCTATATGCAAATAGCCAGTGCTCTACTCAACAGCTTCTTTTCATGCATGTATCTTCAAAGACCATGCATTAGGTTCGTTTGGGGTTCATGAATTACTCAGGCAAAAGAGGGGAAATAATATAAATAGCTTTATTAAACTAATATCAGGGCAATATATGTAAGTAGCAAAGCACATACAAGAGATCTCTCTCCCATGTCCCTGTTTCTCTAGTTCCCCAAGTTTTCCTCAGTTTCAACAGGTTTTTACTTACGTAACGATCAGTCCAATCACCAATCCAGAGGGGGATAGGAGCTGGACAGTACACATTCCTCTTGGGCATCCCCGGGAGACGAAAACACAATCTCGATGGAAGGATACGTGTGACCTCATCTCCCCCTCACACTCCTGGACACTTTTGTCTTGGCCCCACTGTTCTGTTACGTGTGGCCAGTACATCCCAGAAGGTGTTGCCAGAGGGCACAACTCCGCCCTTTTCTATATGATTTTCTGTGCCAGTGCACAGGCCTGAGGGAAACCTGGGGGTCGTGTGCCCCCCACCACCCTTCTGGCCTTTCTCACCATCAGCTTCCTCACAGCCAGTTACAATGTGTGACAGCTTTGATACATGAGGAACATAGAAAACTGGGGTGGGCAGCTATGTTCTTCACTCCTTTTGTTCTCATCCTGCAAAATAATACACTGCAAGTTGATTTAGCAGTTCCTACTTTTTTCACACACACATTCTATCTATCAGCATTTTCAGACATCAGGGATCATCTATATTTTCATTCCCATCACACACCAGTAACATGAATTCTTGTCCTGTGTTTTTATTTATAATAAAGCATTTAAAAATTACCTGTACAAAAGCTGTGTTTTACTAATTCATCAGAAATGCTACACTGCAAAATGGGTAACCCCAAACAAGAGGGGAGATGAAGAATATTGCATGCCACTTTCCTTTAAAATCACAGTAATATTACACCTGCATAGCTCTTTTCTTCCTGGTATTGTTTTCACTGTGGCTTATGGGAGATTTGACATTGACTTTCATGGTATCAGACTGTCATCTTTAATCCAACACCTCTCTCTTTAATCCGCTTGTTTACAAAAGAGAAACTTTTGCCATTCAACCACTTCAGATAAGACAAAGATAGTGAAGAGATGCAGGGAGAGAAGAAAAATGAAGTTTCATGCTCAACTACTAGAACAAGAATTTAGTAACAGCAAAGAGCCATTAGTAAGAGAACTAATTCTGCTTGCAGTAAAACACAGAAACATGACACTAATTAACAATGATCAAGCTGGGATGTACAGTACAAAAAATACAAGCAGCTCATAAAGGCAAATGCCTTCTCCCAGTAACAATTTACAGACTTTTAAAGTCATTGGAAAAATAACCTGAAGGCAAAGACTGATCAACAGTCCTAAATTAGTTTGTTCTACAATGAAAATATATAATAATAATAGATAAGGTACAGCATTAAAAAACCAATAAGCATGCCAGGTCAGGCCTGTTGCCACTGAAGCCCCACTTCAGATCCTGCACCAAGAAGGTATCTCCAGCACCCTAACTGAAGGGAGCCACCAGAACAGCTACATTTTTCTTTCTGCTAAATCATCATGCCTGGAAAATGTTGCCCTGTCACTGCCAAAACCACACACATGTCTTCCCCTGAGCAAGAGCTCCTCTGTTAGCACATTTCACATTTTTTGTGCAACAAAGCCACCAACAGCAAGATGCTCCGCTTAAGCCCAGAAGACCTAAAGAAACTCCTAGATCATGCCCCATCTCAGAGAGAAGGAAAGAAAGGTGAAAATGCCCCACAGTATCAGCACAGGGGCAGGGAATTCATTCACCATCACCCCTCCAGTAACACAGCCTGGGCTGGTGTGCAGGCTGAGCCAGAGGGGAAAGCAGCCATAAGCAAAACCCAGGCACACACCTTTCACTGGTCAGCACAGAGTATGGGTGAGACACAGCTCCCATCACCTCCATTTTGAAGGGGCAGCTTTATTTCTGTCCTGTTCATTAGTGCCCTCTTGCTGAGACAGCTGAATGCCTTTGACTGACTGAAAGACTTCATTGGTTGCAGCTGTAAAATCACAATGTAATGAAGGTTAGTATAGCCTGAGGTTGGCAGTATGCACAGCAAAGCAAAAGACTTAGAACCAGCTCATTTTGCCAAAGGAATTAAGAACATTAGTAGTACAAGTGTGAAAAAGCCCTTCTGGAATTTCTAATGCACCACACAGACATTTTCAACCCATCTGGGATGATATCTGTAGTCCATATTTAAACCTCATTTGGAAATCATGCCTGTCCTATCTTATAAAGCAAACCAAAGCTATATACCCAACCAAGAATTAAAATGTGTACTACATAGGCTCAATTTTTATGCATTCCACTTTTTATTCCCAGTGCTTCTCAATGATATGAATTAATGAATTATAGACTTTATTGCAGTAACAAAGCAATATAATCTTGCAATTATGGTACTCTAGTATTGTTTTAAAAAATGAGTGTCAGAAAGAAGACACAGGCCCAAACATTAACCAGGCTTGAGTTCTAATCCTGCCCTTGCAGCTCTGTAATGTGGTTTTGCATGAGGCTGGGGACTTCTATGTCTCATTTTCTGCATCAGAAAGATATGACTACTTACCTACTTGATGGAGTCAGAAATGCTTATGAATTTATAGTCCCATATGTCTTTTGCAAGTTCTTCAGTGATCCTAGACTTGAAAAGTAAATTTTTCCACTAGATCTCCTAACCACATGAGTATATTTTATTGCTAAGTTGAAGGTTTTCATTTTCAGATTCATCCAACTGTAAAATAACTATACATTTGGAAAAATCTAAACAATATATTTAATTTGTTCATGGACAGCTTTGGTTAAATCTTAGTGGATTATTCATAAAAGCCTAGAATCAGATGCTGCTATTACAGAGAGATAAGCAAAAGGCTATTGGAGACATGGTCTTTTGTATCCTAGACAAAAACAACAAACCTTTTGCCCATAAGAGCTGGCTCTTTTGATTCACTAATTTTAAATGACACAGTGACTCTCAGGAAAGCGTGATCATTCTGCTCCAGAGAAAGGAGCTGCACTGTGATAGGAAAGGACAAAACCACTAATATCAGACTTCTCCTGGACATGAAATGCCTGCTCCGCAGCATGAGCATTAAAAAAAAATAACATCTACAATTCTAACCCCACTGAAGCCAATGGTTAAACTCAACAGAGCTAGGCTTTTACTCAGCATGTTTGAATGAGTTATTAAATGAACTTTAGTTGTCCCTAAAAATAAATGTACTGTGCGGATCTAAGTGCAGCTGATGAATAAGAAACCTCAGGAATCTAGCAAATACAGTAGTTAGGGCTAAAACCAGTGACAGCACAGAAGGTTGCAGGATAGTAGCTATTAGTTGCCATCTGAGCTTTATGTCGAATCTCAAGGTCTCTTGTGCCACCTGCTGGTCTCTTTGTTTACTTACAATGGTTTAAATCTTTTTCCTCTAGGTTTATTTATAGGTCTGACACATTTCAAGTAGCTGTATAAATTCTAATCAAGGTTTGAAGTGTTTGGGGTTTTTTTCCTCTAACCTCCATACCTGATTACTATGTGGGGTTTTCTCCTATATTACAGATTGGTACCTTTCCAAATACCATTTCACATTGTCACCAGAGAAAAAGACATTGCCTAAGACATTCTTATTTCTGTTATTGCTGGATAGCCAGTAATTACACTGCAAGCAGGACTGGGAGAACAGTTAACAGAAAAAGTCCAAAGCTATTCAAAAATAATACTTACTGTTCATCCTCAGGCAGTGTGGGAAGGTTGTCATTTTGGTTCCAGAAAATGCCTCATGTACAAAAAAAATCTGGTTATCCCTCTTCTTCCCTTACAATTCACTTAGCTGTAATTCACAGAGAACACATCTGTGTCCTAATATTAGTAAGTATGCTTTCAGATGGGTTTTGGGAAGCAGGAATTATCTATATAGAAAGATCTGATCACAGAGCTACCCTTCATTATCTGTAGCTTGTTTCTTCCTGCCATCCCAGTTTCCCTTCCTATTTTTGTGTCCACTGGTCTGTTCAGCTTCTCTCAGCAGGATAAATGCAGGCACCTCAGCACACCTTCACCCTGCCCCCAGGAGAGCAGGCAGTCCTGCAGCTGTGCACCGAGCCCCATCCAAGCAGCTTCAAATTCACATTGCACCCCATGTTAAAATATCAGCCCAATGAAGATTTTAGATCTTTACAGACTTGCTCTCTCCCCTCCCTGGACTTTTCTTCTGCAGTATCTTTCACTCATCTATGATCACAAACAGGCTGAGAGTCAGGAACATGTGTGACCCAAGACCTTTATGGATTATTGTAGATGACTCCAACTGCCATCTGCATAGTATAGGCAAAGTCAAAATCTTTACAGTAGCAGCTAATCATGCATCTGATAGTCCAAGTATACTTAGGTCCTCCTACTAATTAGCCACGTTCTCCACTATCTTCGATGCATTTTGTCTTTAGGTAAATTGTGAATCCTTTGGAGAAAAATACTAATTGGAGATTTGTACTCTGCAAGGTCACTATAACAAATATAGTGCTAAACTGGGGTACTGAAATAATAACCCTCAGGCTTTTACCACAGGTTGTTTTGTTTCACTTGGAAAAAGGATCACAATTTCTTTTCATACTAAAGCTTCAGGACATATACATGACTTGAAATCTTCTTCTTGGTAATGAAATTCATTTCAAACCAGAGTAAATGGTGACAAACACATGAAATGTTGTGACTAGCTCCCCTCAAACCTATATCCATTATTATTTTACATTATTTCTTCCATGTACCTTCTTAACCTTCACAAGTAGAAGTAACTCAACATCCCCTGTTGACACTATGTGAAACAATATTTAAATGCCTTGTGTAACAGTGGTCATATCTGTCTCTTATGTGGTTGAGAATTTAGTCTAGCTAGAGCTGCTTTGATGCTTTGTTTTTTGCCAGCTGATAAAAAGATAATTATAGCGAAAGAAACAGAGCCAAGAATGTGGGCTGAATAAGCTAACATGGAGAATTCTACTTAGATTTCTGCTTCTGTGGTCAAAACAAAACTATTAATATTCAAGATTTATTCATGATTTGGGGGATGATATACAGATTAGATTCTCTATGGGCATAAGAGATAACACAGGCTCAGGCTGGGACTAGAACTGGCAGACAAATGTTTGTCTCACCATGACATTAACCTGTCTACATTACTGCAGACTCAATGCAGATACATCAGTATTGCTGAATATTATTTCACCTTTGTGAAATAACATCACTTCCTTTTGATCTACACCATGAGTCATAGTGGCCTCATTGCCCATGGTACTATAACTTGCTGTATTACAAGACCTGACTTTCATGTGTCTGAAGCCAGAGTACAATGTGATACACTGAACTCCGTCTCCTAAGGATAGTGAAGCACTCAAAGTGGGATCTAAGGTATCTTGCCCCTCCAGCCCAATAGGTACCTAGACTATTGAACAGGAAATGTGGAGAGGTCATCATACACATCCCATTTCACAGGGTCCTGGGCTCCCTGGGAACAGGTTTACATTCCTGAAATCACCTTCTAGGTTTTGGCTCCTATATTGCCCATTCTGAAACAGCTGGGGGGGATGGTGGACCAGGAAAGGAGTCTTACATCTCAGGTGACTGTTAAACCCATTAAATAATTGTATGAAAATAGGCAGGAACACCGAATGAGCATAATCACAAATGCTGTGCTTTTGTGGGGTTCACTGATTGAGATTAAGGGGTGTAGAGGGAAAAGCAACTTGTGTGATGTCTTTTATGTTTTACATGTGAGAAAGGGTGAGCCCTGCAGATTTTCCAGCATTTCTAAGCAGAGGCAAGGCTGCCTTTTAGGATGTTGGAGAGCTGTACAGCTTGTGACAATTAGGCACTGATAGACTCTGCTACTTAAAGGTACAGAAAAGAGTATTAAGGAAGTATGGGTTGAGTATAAGCTCTTGCACTGTATCTACATCGTTTTCTTTCCTTTCCTCTGCAAAGCTGGGCATCAGTCTCTACAACACTACGGCTTCACAATGGAAAAATCTGAAGCAACCAAACTGAAATGCTCCAGAGGAATTAACTGGTGACCTTGCCTGACAGACCAAAATAAATCTGGCAGGCAGGTTGTCCCTTTTGCCAAGTCCTCAGCTCCCCAGCTGCAGCCATACGGATTACACTGCTTCCTGGGCCGGGTAAGATTGCCAACTCCAAGTCCAGCAACCAGCCAACTCCCCCACTCTGCCTCCTGCCTTCAGCTTGGCTCTGCAGGCTCCTAAGCATGCCCAGGGCCAGCTGGTTAGCACCAGGCAGACAGGGAACCTGGCACTGCCCCCACCTTTTGGCCAGCTGGTGGATCGACAAAATGGATTGCTCCACTCATGAGAAATGCTGGGATGCCGACATCCCCTTCCTGCACAGAGCAAAGCACAATGTGACAAACTTCCCTGGGACGTGGATTCTTTCTGCAGCACCTGAGAGCTGCTCTCTGCCTCACCTTCTTTACTCAGGCAGGGGACAGAGGAGCTTTTGGAGTGCTGTGATGAAGTTATTTAATTTATATTTCTGAATGGATCCAAAGCTCAAAGAACTAAATTTTTGTACATCATTTAGTATTCCATTCCAGCTTTCTCTTAGTGAGCAGGCGCAGCCTGGCTGAATCAAAGGTCACAGTTTAGGTTATAGGCACAGGCAAAGTTCTGTGCTTTGTATTCTACCAAATCTGCAACTTTACATGAATAAACACCTACAGAGACAATCCTGGGCTGGCCAAGCAGAGCTATAGTTCAGACTGTAATATTGCTTTAAATCATTTCAGTATAAATATAAATATACATATAAATATAAAAATATAATTAAGAAATATTTCTCATTTCTTTCAAAGATTCTACCACCAATTATAAGGGCAAATCCTTTATGGTACAAACATCTGAATGTCACCTTCGTTCACCCACTGCACATTTTTCAGCGTGATACTGAACGATGGTTGAAACATGTAACTTTTGCTTCTCCTGAACTTGTTCCTTCCTTAAAAGTCCCATTTTAAAGATTTTTTTTAAATTATTTATATATGCATCTGATTTGTTTTGAGATTAGATGATCAGGACTCTATGCCTGAATGGCCCCATAACACCAATACCAATATTTTCTGCAACTGTGTCCACCCCTTCAGCATTCTTCCAGTCATCAAGTCTCCTTTTAACTGCAGTTCCATATGGAGCAGAAGAGACAAGCAGTGCTACAACAGCTTACATTTGCATAACCTCTGTGCTGCAGACAGTGTGAGATTTTCACAACTGCTAGCTGGAAATGTATTTGTTTAGCCAAGCTGCTGAAATTCATATTTTAGCTTGGGAAGTCCTTCATCCAATAAGGCTCCCATTGCACTTCCACTGTTCAACAAGCACTTCATCCTAAGGCAGTTAAGATGGTAATAAATAGCACTTTTAAAAAACCAATAGCCCCAAGTCATGGGTGTTTGGAATACAGATTAAGTGGGATTACCCAGAGTCAGCCCTCTCAGGAAGATACCTGGTAATTTCCATATTACATCATCCTTGAATTTCAACCATTTCCTCAATAGTTGCACTAACAACAATGAAAATATTGAACCTTGCTGTTTTCCTTTACATCAACCTGCACTCCAGGAAAAAAAGAAAAAGAATTTTCTTCTGCTGTAGAAATGTTAATAGATCTTTTAAAACAGTGTATGAGAGAAAATACATGGCATAGTCTGCTTTATTATTCTAATGACTCGAGTCTGAAAACTGCCATAATTTTTCAGAGTTTTTCTTGCTTGGTGATCACACAGCAATTTCACAGCTACTGGATTTCATTACCTCCTTCCCTCCCCTTAAGATTTCCTTCATATGAAAAGATCTTTCCTACTTTGAGTTCTTCTCTTTCCTTGAATTCTTCATTATGCTATTTGTAGGGCATTTTTTTCCCTAGTTAGGCAGTAAGCAGGGTTGTCATGAAAGCACTATATAATCAAGTGTGTCTCAACAAGCTGAACAGATTCCTACAGCAAACCCCCAGGAAACCAAACTGCAGCCCACTCTTCTCCTACCCGCTGCTGTTACACTTATCTTTTGCTTAAGAGACTTGGTGATTTCCTCTATGGCCTTGTCCTTGAGGGAATGGAGCAGCAGGAAAGCAAGCTTACTTAGACTTCACCCTGACTCCTAGGTGAGAGGAAGCCTTCCCTGTACAATTATATATTCAGTGTAAAGGCTGATAAACAGGCCAAACCATAAATCAAACAACAGAGTTAAACAAAATCCATTAGAGATGTTTTCTGCAGAGGTCCCTCTTGCCTGGCTCCTGGGGGTCCATCAGCTGCAGACTCACTGCCACTAGAGGGCAAACGTGACCAAGCCATTTAACAAAATAAATTCCTCTACATTAATATACGATTGGTTTTAATTATGGCTAATTTTGTAAGAAGCAGCCTCTTTGTCTAACTGCAACTTCAGAAAAGACACAGTAATGGTATCTTCTACCAGAGACGCCAATGTCAAACACACTAAAAATATTCACAGTTGGAATTCTGCCAAAACACATTGCCACTTCATTATGTTATGTCCCTAAAAATTTTATAACTGAGCAAGTCAAACATTCCTCTCAAATATTCAAGTAAAAATATGGTATATGTATTGATGTTATTCAAACCAATACAAATAAAAACAAACTAGATATTTTTCACTTTACAGAAAAAATTATTTTGAAAAAATGTATTCGTGGTAACCAGTCAGAAGGTTTCCAGAAAACTGTTGAGATCCTGCCTGGGTGTCTCCTATTAATAGAGGAGGTGATACAATGAGACATCTAGACTGATTCCCTCTACAAGGCACTTGCCTGGCTTTCATCTCTTTCTGAATGGGCACATAGACAGCTCAAGTCTCATTCAATAGCTCTTCATAATGACTTCAGGGTCTGTATGTGGAGTTAGTCATTATCACATAATATGGTCATCTAGCTATTCAACTATTCAAGATATAGAGGGTAGTTTCTATTGTAACAAAGTGAATGGAAGAAAGTAAAGAACACCCTGTGTAGGAATAACTGAAGATGTAATTTAAACTATAAGGAGGAAACAGTATTTGTTTGATAATGTCTTGAAAGATTCGTGCAGGTGATTTTCCTAATGGAAAGAAATTACAGGTTTAGCAAGATCCAGCAGTCATACAAGCCTGCAGAATCAGTATCAAAGTTCACAAGCTGGTGAGTGTTCTCCCTTTAATGTAAGCAAGGCAATATTTTTCTTTAAAGGGAGGTCCAGCTTCCTAACTGCAATGAGATGCAGTCTGTTGAGTTTCATTTGCCTCTGGTATCAGCAAGTGTGATTCCCCAGCATAAGGATTTTACAAAGATTAGTCCAGCAAGCACATAAAATGTCAAAAGCTACAGGAAATTTTCAGCATTTTCCTTCAGCTCCTCAGAAGGAAAGCTGTCAAAGTAGCTGTCTGCTAAACATATCATCTGACTTACTATAGAAAGAAGGATGTCAACACTGCATGTCAAATCCAACACTGAGATATATTTTTTAATGGGCAGGATCTGACTTAGACAGATCCCAAATCTCTCTGCAATTACCTGCATCTGTAGGAAAGGCACAAAAAGATTTATCTTAAAGAGCTCTCAAACTATTTTTCAGCCTTGCTTTTTGTGACAGAAGCAAAGTAAAAATCTTATAAAAATATTTTCAGAGGCATTGTTTGAGGAGACTGTAAGTGTTAGTTGCTTCCATACCTTCACACCATCAATAGTGTCACTTGGGTGCAGTTTGGCCGATTACATTTGCTGTCAACCACCACCTTTCTTGGGGGTCTGGCGGCCCTTCCCATGTGAGCTCCAGCTCTCTGTCAGCACTCAGATATGATAGGTTTCAGGAAACAGGTTACTTACAGGTGGGCTAATGCCAGCAGAAATATTAATCTACTACTACAGCCTATTACCTTCAGAGAAAATGTTTGGGATAATGCAATGTGAATTGAAATTACTACCTCTGCACCATTCCTTAGCCAGGGACCCTTCAAATATAGGAAGGGGGGGCACAGAAATATAACCACATTAAAAAAAAGCTGGACACTTTCAAGATGTTTCAGCTTAATCAGTGTAATAAATTGAGTATGTCAGTGGTCCCCTGGCACAGCCACCAAGAAACACGCCATGGCAGTGGGAACAGACACTGCTTCCTGAAGCCAATGTTCACATAGGTGCAAGATGCAAATTAATTCATTCCTGACAACATAGACTATCATCTATTCCTGCTAGGTTTTCTTCCAGTTCAAAGTATATTTCAAACATAAGCAGTAGTGTGACCTGAAGCCTAAACTCTGCTACAAAAACTCTAGCTTCCAGGAGCACTTCCCATAGGTAAAGGGGAGCCATGTCAGCCAGGTGTGAGAGTCGCTATGGTTCATAGCTAGTTTCTCAGGTATCCCTGTGCAGACAGCCACTTCAGAGCTGTATGCAGCCAATACAACTAATTAATTACGCAGTATTAGCCCAAGAGCAGGTTTACAGATACAAATCCCTAATGATGGCAGTTTAGGATTATGACATGATCCTTTACACCCCTTTTTTTTGTGTCATTTTTACACCTACACAAGGTATGTACAGAGCCCTAGTGTGTCTTTTTACAAAAATTTCATGAACGTTTATAGAGGGGAAAAAAAGGAGACCTGAGCCTTTATGGTTAAAGCGAATTGTTTTCCCTTTGCAATGCTAACCCTTATTCTTTCCTGTGCTGGATTCAACAAACACACAAAAATGTGCTTCAGTGGCCTGGGGAAGTAAAATTCTGGACAGGCCCAAGTGCTATCATCAGACAATTTATTCTTTAAGGAATATCAACAATTTCAGCATATCTTCATCTTTTAGAAGGGAAAAAAAGACTTGGAAGTGTCACATGACTTATGGTTTCAGAGTATGGTGATCCCTAATGGGACAAAAGTATGGCAGAAATCAAGTACAGCTGCATTCTCCTCAGCTGATGTTCTTGTGTATGTGGCCTGAGCACCTTCCTCAACAAAAGGAAATGTTTTCCTCATTCTAGAGGAAAGGATGCTCTGGCGACAAACAAATGAGCGACCTTATAGGAACTGCTCCCCAAGCAGCCTCTTTCTGCAATTGCTTCTGGTTGAAGATCACACAAGAATTCAGTTTTTCAAAAAGGCATTAGGTAGAAAAGCTTTAATTATTAAAAGAGTGTGAATTAAGCAGATACTGTGCTGCACCTACAGTGCCTTGGTGAGAAGGAGCTCTGTAAACAGAATTATTATTTCATCAACACAGTAGACTCCTCACTTAATGGCTCACTAACTGGGCCAGAGATGAGATTTGATGTGAAGAAATCAATGACTCAAAGCAAGAGATTCAGCAAATATGAAACACCTAGCTCTTAGCTCTTAGGATTGCATATTGTCTCCTGTAGAAGTGACTCATATCATGCAGGGAGAAAATAACACTCCTGCTGCTGCGTCCAACTGTATCCACAGGAGATAAGACTGAACTGGTGCTTGCTAGCACTTGAGTCCCATACTTTAGGGGGGTTTATTTGCTTTTTGGTGTTGTCCTTCTATGCTATATCTTCTAATTTTATAACCATTGCTACTTCATACTTCCAAAATGGTTGTACCGGTTTCTTTTTTTTTTTTTTTAATTCATGACATCAAAGTTAGTATTTCTTAGTAATGGTAGCCTTATTTTGGTGTCCACCAAATGTACACATCAATCAGAATGACTCTGCTGTACCGCAGAGCAGAAGCACCAAAGGGCATCGTGCAAAATTAAATGGGGAGAATAATGAAGTCCTTCACAATTCCTCTCTGTTCTAACCATTATAACAACTCGAGAGAGCAGAGAAGATATTTTCAACATGTGGCTATAGGTGCATGACTCTTCTTCAGACAGCTGGCTAGAGGGTAAATGGCAAGAGCAATAAGTATCTATCTCTCCTCCCCGGGAGTGAGCATGATTCATGGATGAAGAATACTTTATTTTCCTACTCACCAGCACACTGAGGCTTTACTGTGAAATTACTTCTTAAGATTTCCCTTCTCTTCAGTGCTAATTTAGGGATATAAAACTCACCACACTGGCTCACTTCTCACTGATTTCAGCTTTGTTTCCAGATTCTCAGGGAAAATCTCAGCTTTATATTCATCAGCTCCTAATGAAAAACAATGAATCTGACTCTGCAAAGAAAGGTTTCTGGTGTAGTCGGGAGCTTCTGTGCAAAGAGGGAGAGGTGAGTTAAATTGCAGAGGAAATCCTTCATTAATAGTGCCAAAGGACTGTACAAAACCCAACTAATTCTCTGAACGAAGAAAGGATTAATATCCCATTTTATAGGGAGAAAAGTGAGATAACAGAGCAAACACCCAGGAAAATTAACAGACAGGATCGCTGCGGCTTCAGTTCCACATTCATTCCCACGGGTGGAGATTCAGGCTGAATCTCTTCTATTGCTATGGCAGTTTGGTTATTTGTTGCAACAGAAGGAACAACTCAGCAAAGTTTCTCACAAGCAATTTTCTTCAGAACATCCTGTCGTTTCTCATTTGGACTTTTTTCCTATCAACATGCATCTTTACCAAACAGGACAGTTAACAGTTAATGTGACAGAAAACAATTACAAACCACACAGAACTACGTTGAAACCAGGCTGAGACTTTTCATGTGTTTTTGAAGGTAATCTGTCTTTCTGACACACCTTTCTGGCTGCTTTTTGTAGGGGGGGATAATACAGCACAGAAATACAGTGTTGAAAAATGGCAGCTTACAGTGCTTTTGTCAAACAAAGCAATAACCTTTTTCTACATGTAATTGCACTAAATTCACCAAGAGCACATAATGGACAGGAATACAAAATGAATCACAGCATTTCTATATGAAACAGCTGTTCCATGAACTGGCCATGATGATTTTTGACTATATGACTGCATCTGTAGTTTGGAAACAATTAGCCAGAAGCAATTATTTATCTTGAGTTGTCACACTTGTATTATCAACTCTTTGGGGGGTTCTCTTGTAATCATAGAACTTGCAGAGCTGAAAAAGCAGGATTTTCCTACTCCAGTTGGACCAAGAAATAAATGCAAATCAATGACAGCATGTTTAAATAAAATTTTTGAGATCCAATTTCATCCATCATTTTCTTCCTTTCCTTGTTAGGACAAAAATATTATATTCTCTCAGACTCAGGAGATCTCAAAATATATTTAGTAGTCACACCAGTACACTGGAATCAGGAGAATGCAAAAAAATCCCATTCTTCATTGCCTCATACTTTCCACTCCTCTAATTTGCAGTGGTAAATTTGAAATCCAAATAGTCACATTTTTCAGAAAGCACTGAGCACTCCCGGGTGCCTTTTGCAGCCATTGGGACATGCAGCTGTGACATCCAACACCTATGCAAATCTGGAATCAGTTATCTGCAGTCACACAACTAATGCAGCTGAGAAAAAGAGTTGCTTTGCCGGTTTCTAAGGGAATGAAATCTCTGTAGTGAGCTGCTGGCTCTGTTAGAGGTAACTCGACAATATTGGAATATTATAACCAGCCTTAGGAATAGGCTAAAAGTTATTAGGAGGTTGATTTTCAGATCATATCAGGAGACAATGTATGACACCATCATGCATTCAGGAAATCATGTTTAGGTTTTATAAACCACAAAGGCAAATAAGGCCTGGCAATCTTTATACTATGAACACATAAATAGATTTAGCATGTGTAAACCATTGTGTAGCTCAACTGGAAAATTAATACTGTCCAGGAAAAGATATGCCAGAGTAGTAAGAAGTTTCTGAGTACCCAGGACAATCACATCAGGCTTTCTGATTTCATGTCTGAAACAAGAACCAAGACACAAATGTTGTCAACATTAGACATCATTTTCTAGGATAACCTGAGCAGTTAGCCAAGTCTAGCATAGCTTCACAAAAGAATTTACTGTCACTTGTTAATAAATTATCTGGCTGCTTAGGTAAGGGCTACAGCCTCTGGACAGTTGTTCTGAATGCTCAGTTTGCAAGCAATAAGCACCACTTTTGGGGGAAACTAGCAGAGTGAGACTGCTCAAGCATGTATTAAAAAGCTGTATCCTTTCAGAGCTGAACTCAAATTTGGGCTCATACAGTTCTTTAAAAATTAGCTTACTTGTTTTATCTATAACCTTTTTTCTCTTTTTCTTAGAAGCAGTTTTTTAACATGCAAGCAGACTGTGGATCTAGTTGTATTTTCTCTGTTGACATATTCACCAGTCTCCAGTGCTGAATCCTGATTCACTGGATGCTGTGTGCTGCCAGGCTTGTGCCCTCAAACAGTGCCAGCACTGCTCCTGCTCTCACTGCACTCCTGCTCTTTGGGCACAAGTCCTTTTACAAGAAAGTGGCTCTGGGTGCAGCTGCTATAGGTGCACAGGACAGGCAAAGAGCTGAAGTGCACTCATCCTGAATGCTAAACACGAATACTCTGCCTCACAGCTCAGGGGGTAATGAAAACTGAAGACACAAAGGGATTTTGCACTAGATTTCTGAAAAATCCAAGCTGAGCTGACAATCTAAGCACTTCTCTGTCAACAAAGGCTGCTTGGAATTTACAAACTAGCTGTCCCTCCTGAAGAGTCTGGCTTATTTGGTATGCTTTGAGCGATCCTAATGTATGCCAAGTTTTTATTCGCAGACATGGCTTTTTGCATAACATCCGAGTAGAGTATTTGCTCAGGAAGTGGTAGACCTGAATTCCAGGCTTTTCCCTGCAGAGGAGGGCTGAAAGCACAGCTTCTACCTCCTGCAGGAAAAGGCAGAGCCAACAAAGAAGCACAAACCTGGATCCAAGTGGAAGAGACCTGGGACCCAGTTTTTGCTCCCCAGGATGTTCAAACACCTAACATTAGATAGCATCTGGATTAAAAAACAAATACAAGCCAGAAATAATCAAGGACATAGAGACTGGGACCAGGAATACATCACTCTTGGCCAAGCTCCATAATCACTAGGTTAGATAATGATCACAGTCCTCTTGGCAGACCTTATTTGCAACATGCTAGTGCAATTTTATTACTTCAGTTCTGCAGCAGCTTGCATGTCTCTGCACTGCCCCTCCATGGCACAATGCAGTCATACTTTCTTCTCTTTTACTGAACTAGTTATGTACAAGATACCTTTTCATTCCCTGGGTAAGAGAGGAGTTATGCATAACAGTCACTAACATCAATGTAACTACTACTGCTTCACTATTATTATGCATTTCTAAATTGGGACAGTACAGATCCATAGTATCCATGGTACTGCCTGCACCTGGAACAGGAATCCTACCCTTTTAATTTTAATGATGTTCCATGATTACAGTAGTCATCCATTCAAATGGGGTATCATCCCCTTGTTTCAAATAATATTTAAATAGGTTGCAGTAAAAGGAAAGCAAAATCGAAAAACCCCTATCCAGGAATGAATAACCTAAAGGATTTTAAAATAAATATCCTCAAATGTTAGATTATTTGACAAGAAAGAGTATGCTACAATTCATCTGCCCTTGTCTCTATTAGCACATCTTGCCCTCCCTACAACGGGGTTGAGATTTTCTGGACAGCTGCATTTCCAGGTCAGCAGCCCAAGATCACGGAGCGTGCAAGAGGCACTGCTTCATTCCTCCTCCATGGATGGAGCTTTTGGTATACAAAGCTTTCTGCCTACCCTCTGAAGTGCCTATGTGATGGAAAGGACATTTCCTCCTGGCCTGTTGAAGTGGCTCAGAGCATGCCAGCTTTCAAGAATCCTACTCTTGAGCCCTATTGATTCTCTGGGGTATCAGGACACTCAAGAACTACATACCTTGACTGCAAGCATAAAATGTCTTGTATTTCCTTAGAGGATTCGCCCTGCACAATATCCTATCTAACTGAAGCAGTTAGCAGGTGTACTTAGACCTGCAAGGCACCTGGATTTCACAAGGATGGACAAGTACCTAAGATTCAAGTATCAAAGACAACCAGATAACCTCATAGGAGAACATGAGTCTACTTTAGTTAGTTCTCAAGATATGCCACTTGCCCAACCACAGTCACAAGTAGTTGTTGCAAGGACTAGCTGCCATTCATTTTATCTTGGTGTCAGATGCTTGCAAATAGTCAGGAGTTACAGCACCGCAACATTAAAAGTGGGTCACCAGAATTTTTTGACATTAACCTGCCTTTGACTCACAGTTTACAAGATTTAGATCGTTTCCAAGGAATTCTGCCACACTGAATGTGCAGTTTTTAAAACTTGATGTTAAAGCTGTGCTGTTATTGTGCAGCATGTGCTGCTTGCACAGCAAGATTAGAGACTCGTTTCCAAAATGAGGGTCAAATTTATAAACCTGCATACAGTGCATTGTCTCTTACTCTAATAGGATTTTTTCCTTCACACCCTTTCCTGTTTAATGCAAAGTAAAATTCCATTTCATCTTTAGTAAACCTTTCAGCTGGAATACCATTTTGACTAATAAAACCTTCATAAACACCATCACTTTTATTACATATGACTGCAACAGCCAGACCTTGATAACAACACTTGGCATGACTGGCAGCAGCAAGGTAACCATGGACACTGCTCTTATTAAGAAGAGATAAAAAATTGCATTCCAGTAATTTAGAAATACTTCTTTTCTCTTGAAAGGGAAAGTGAAAAAAAAATATTTACAGACATATTCCCATGTCATATGTCATGCCTATTACTGGTAACATTAACATTGTTATAGTTTTAACTGTGGTGCTTGGAAACACCAGCCTGAGGTCAGGGCTACTGGGGTCAGTGAGATGCCCAAACAGAAATTACGGTTCTTGTCATTCAAGAGATAGAACAAACAAGACAAACAAAAAGAAGAAAATTGGGTTTATTTTCATTTTTAAGACAAAGAAACACAAGAAGACAAATCTTTAACTAGTCTGTATGTCATCACTGGAATGACTTTTTCTGTATCTATTAAGCATAACAAAGGCATCAAAAAGCACTGGACTAGTCAGTCCTGCACAAGTAAAATCATGTCTATGTCCTCACTAATCTTTTGCATTACTTACATAATATATACTTTATATTACTTTTATATATAATATACACTATATATTACTTATATAACATATACTTTTTATAATCTTATTTTAAACAGTTTCTATAAAAACTGATCATACAGCAGACTGTTGTGCTGACAGTTTTGTGGTCTACAAAAACCTCTTAAGTTCTGGAATTTCAGGAAACTGCATCCCTTAGAGAGCACATTAATTTTATCTGTGCATTTTCCTAGCCAACTTACCTTTTCTTTTTTGTGCATGGGTGTCAAAAACTGGTATTTTAGTTGACCCAAACAAAACATTGGTTGGTTTTTCTTCTTTGAATTATTTTTCTATTACACACTGCTTTTGCCCTTTGCCCTTCTTCATACTAACAGCTTTGCCAGAATAAATCTTTGCTGTTCAGTCAGATGCAAAAACAACCCACAAACAAGGTTATTGTCCTTTTTTGGCTAGGTATGCATAGCTCAGACTGCAAAGTCCTGACTAGTGTGTCAGGCTCTTTTCACATCTCTTATTCTGTATTAGCAAAAGATGTCTTTGAATCATTAGGTCATCTACCTGCAAATAAGCCAAAATTTTGATAATGTTAAAAAATAACTCTTCATGTGGCAAGATGCATATATTTTGCCTCAAATATGTACACTATCTCCTCTCAGTCTCAGATAATTTAAAATAATCTTTCCAAGATTTCCTGAGTAATCTAAATCCAGGCAGAATAAAAATGATACAAAAGATACAAAAGGCAATAAACCTATAGTTCATCGTAGCCCATGGAGTGCTCCCTTACACTTGCTTTGAAATTACTTCTGTCGCAGTGGCAGTGCTTTCATCCAGAAACAAAGACTGAATTATTGTCTCTGATGTCAACGGAATGTTTTAATTTCTTGTGTTAGTGTCACTTGAAAGTATGTCACCTTGCCTGCAGATGGAGAGAGAGGGCTGGGGTTACATGCTCACTGGCGTTCCCCACAGAGTTATGTGTCTGAACTCTATCTGAAACTCATCACTGGGGTTCAGATAAAGCATGATTTCATAAATACAAGCATTGGCTTCAACTATTCAGCGATAAACTTCATTGTGTGTTTCATGAAAATGTTCCTTATAAGGGCTATTTCTTTGGAAAATTATGTTTCTTCATGCAATATTTGCTTCTAAAGAAGTGTTGTTTTCCACTCTGCACAAGCATATAAGGTTCCCATATAAGGTTCATTATGTCCCATCTCTTCTTAAACTATCACTGGAGAAAGGATGGGATTTTCACTAAGATTTTAGTTGATCCGAGAACAGGATTTAGAAAAACCCTTCCAGAGAGGGCTGAAAATGTCCAGCAGTAATGTTAAGGATTCAATCATCAATTCTGTACATATATACACCCCAAAACACATAAGTAGATTATGAACCAACAGAAGCCAAGGGTTCATAGCCCATTCTTGTGTATTTATAACAGGATTTAGCCAATATGAAATTTAAACTCAATCCTTTCCACATCTTTATAGCATCAATACGTGGCTCATCCATTTTGTTTTTAGAGATATCAGGTTTGCTGAGACTCCTTTTACCTTTCCTCTCACACATACTATACAGGCCCTATTAGAAAGAGGTTTTTGAAGTTCCTCTGGGCGCCACTTGCTTTCTTTCATCTCTGTGTCAAAAAAAAATGTACACGTCTAACAGTGAACCCTCCTGGTTTGGTCTGCAGCTTTGGACTCTGTAGCAATTTGGAGTTTATATTTTTGTTATAGGGTACTTTTTCCACTTTGAAGGCTTAGATTTTCTGAAACTCCAAATTCACAGCTTTATAGCATTTATCTATACATTTCAATGAGAGGGAGGGAGTGAGGGAGGGAGCGAGCTGGAGTGTGTCATGGACTTCCCTATGGTCTCTAAGTTTCAATAGGAAAATGAAAACACCAGTGTGGGTTTTGTTTTGAGGAAAACTTTTTCCACTTTTGTTTGTGGGCAGGGGTGTGCCTGCTCCGGCAGGGCCGGGGCCTCCTGTCCCGCAGCAGCCCTGGAGCCTCCTGCCTGCCGTGGTGCCTCGGACCGGGCACGGTTTTGGCAGTCCCCTCTTTAACCTGGTTCATGGGTTTGGTAGATGGGTGACAATGTGTTTGCATACAACCCAGTCCAGATAGATGACATGATAAATGGTATAGAGGGCAACATCTTGTTTCAGTAGCTCAAACTTAATAAGAATCTACCTTTACAGTATGTGTAGGCTTCAGAAACACGAGAGGATGACTGAATGTTTGTACTGACTTTTTGCTGGCCTAATCCTATTGCATAGCTTGGATTCTTTTGAATAGGCATCAATATTGTTTGTCTTTTTATAATAAACTATGCACCATAGCAAATCTTCTCAGGTATAAGAAAACATGAAATTACTTAAGAACATGTGAGACTAAGAAACACCTCATTTCTTCTTAGCAACATTGCTCAATATATATAGAGCACAAATACTTCCTTTACGTGTTCATTAACACTTCACTTACTGTGTAAGTAGCTGTGTAAGCATAGGTAGCAAAGTACTAACACATCAAAAGTCAAAAGACCCTCAGGAGGATGGAGAGAGAAGCTTCATCCATTCAGACCCCATCTCTCCCACCAAAGGGGACAGCACATAGACGGGCAAATTAAACCCTGACATGGCATTCAAACTGCTCACAGCTCTTGGTGTTTTGCCACAGTTGTGTGCTCACCAACACATTCTCGTCCTTGTCCTCTGCCAATATTTTGTTTCCATAAAAAAACTCTTGTTGCAACAGGGCTCAGAGAACCAAAATCATATTTCTTTGTCTTCCCAAACTAATGCTCAAAGTGAGAAATAACAGCAAAGTTAGAAGTAAAAAAATCACGCAAATGCATGAACTCTCCGGAATTCAATGCCACAGGAAATCAACAAACTGAAATACTGCAGATAGTTCCACTGCTTACACAATGTACAAGCAAAAGCTCATCAGAATTCGTGCCATACAATGTAAATCTTAGGGATGAGAAAATGAGCTTCCTTTATCTTCTATAATATGGTGATGGGTGCAGTGCTGGGCACACAAACACTGCTTCCCCTAAAGCATGCTGCAGGGGTCACCTTCCAAAGATGTTACCAGTTCTGTGGTTTAAATAGGGACAGTAGTTCCTGCTGCTGTGACCCACAGCTCTCCAAGGACACGCCATTAATACAAATTGCAAAGTAAAAATGTTTGTTCCTAAAAATTTGCTTTCATTTCCACTAGGTTCTAGTCATGTATTTTACCAGCACACTAAGGATTGTACCACACATCCCTAATGCTTTTTTCTTTTTTGAAGCATGTCCTTTACACAAAATACATAAAAGTTACATTGCCGTTAATAGATTATCAACCACTAAGGAAATTATCAGTTTAAACAAAAGATAGAATCTTTTTTTTTTAAGTTATTAATCCACACATATGTAACACTAGAGAGAATAACATAATTTCCTGCATTTTTAAAAAAATTACTTAGAACTTCACTTTTTTGATTCTTATTAATTAAAAAAACCCACACAGAATAGAAATGGGGAAAATAAAGACATTAAAATATCTTCAAGGCACTGTAATTTCAGATAATATTATTCCTCTAAACTTTAAGTTGTGCTAATTATTCTCTCTCTACTTTCTTATTTTTCTCCTCAGGTACATATAATGCATCTCCCCCATCTTTTGCTTCTACTTCAAGTTTGATTTTTCCTAGGGACGGGTTTGTTCAGCAGCCAGCAGGCAGTCATTTTAGCTTCTTTATCATTTTAGCTTCCATTATCCCCCATTCTCTTTGTGGATCTAAAGGATACACCTAAGGTGAGTTGAGACACTATTCATAACATCTTTCTGTCCACCCCCAGCCCAATAACAATAATCAGAGACAAGGTGTCCTTGTTCTTTCCTTGCTACCAGAACATTCAGGATTGACAACTCTATACTGAGTTGCTCAGTTAATCATACGTGTTCTGGTGGAAATTATTACCTTTATTGCAAAGCTGTGTATAGATAGAATTAAATGCTCATCTTTGCAATAAAGAATGTGGTCTTCTGTAAAATAATTACTCCATTATCAGGTCTGCTTTAAGTATTGTGAAGTTGCTAGTCATTTTTCCCATTCTGTGAGGATTATAAAGAGAACTTGAATTTCCAAAGTACAGGATTTAAGACTATCAATTATTTCCTTCGTGGATCCCTCCCTTTCCAAAAGAAAATAATCTCTTCTGAAGAAGGTGTCATTCTTATGACAACAGAAGGATTGCAATATCACACTTTCAATGAGAATGTTAGACCTGATTCAAAGTCCAAAAATTTGTACTACATGAAAAGTATCCTATTAACATCAGCGAGCTGTACTCTTCAGCTCTACTGAACAAAAGCTTCCCCTCACTTAAGGTCCTGCTGATAGCTGTAAGGCCCTTGAAAGTTTTGACTGGTTTCAGCTACATCAGCTCCCACAGTAAAACTTAGGCAGGTTTTCTGCTCATATTTACTGGTTAGACATATTCAAATCTCCTTTCTTTGCTTCAAAAATACCTGTTATATAAGCTTAATTTTTTAAAGCTTGTTAAAATTACAAGCATTGGGACTGTGCCAGTAGTAATACCCAAACAAAGCCATAGCCCTTTCAAGATAGAATCTTTTTTTTTAAACCAAAGACTTACACCCATGCCTTGCAAGTCATGTGATACTAAAACTTGAAAGAAATTACTGTTGTATAATTACCGTTTCCTGCAAAATATGACCACTAAAATAACTTACAACTCTGAATGTTAGAGGTAGCTGACCTCATTTATGTGCCTTCGGAAACACCAGGGAATTTTTTTATTCCATAAACACTCTTCAGAATGGATGGGCTAAAGAAGGCTTCCCTGCCAGGTGTATTCTTTTATGAAATAAAGCATCATAGGAGCATGCCAAGAAAAAACAAAATTAAGACAATAACAAGTATTAGATGTAGACAGAAGAGAAATAAGTACTCTGGGCCAAGAACACAAAACAGGAAATCCAGCCAGGAAAATGACAGTTAGGTAACAGGTCTTACAAATAAGGCAGATAAAGGAACGAAAATAACATATGTACATTGTCAGGGAAGGTGCCTGATATCCAATCCCCCATCATCCAACAACTTCCATTCGTTTGCATCCAGAATCATTATTGCAAACTTTTTTTATTTAGAAATAAAAAAAGATACATAAAAAAAATAAAAAATAAAAATAAAATAAAATAAAAATAAAAAAGATGAAGTGGAAATCATGCTGAAAACAGAACTGCACTGGAAAATGTACCAGTCCAACTGAGTACTGAATATTATCCCCCAGATGAGAAAAAAAGGCCTTAATCAAGGCTAGTCCAAAACCACAAATTTTCAATCCTTTCTGCTCAAAGGCAGCAAACCACAATAATTCAACCCACATGAAGCAAAGCTGACATATTTTCACTACCCAAAGAGAAGAATCACAGTAAGAGACACCCAGCACTTTTCACAAAGGGCTGATTTTTGGTTCACTATGATCTCTAACATCGCCACAGGCTTCCCCCAACACCCACACAGCCACTGCAGCACTACAGAAATGCAGTCAGAGCCAGGATAAAACAGGCAATGTCAGAAAAGCCAAGCTGTAAAAGCAGCTACAGCATTCAGTCCCCCCATTCCCACTCCCCAAACAGGCCTGCTGACCTTGCCAGTGCAGTGGGTGAGCCCGTGTGGTTACAGCTTGACCACCTCCAGCTCCCATGTTCCTGGTGCTGCACAGAAGGAGCAATGCAACACATTGGGATGACACTGCAGTCAGCAAGATACACTCCCATGTTTGGGAGCAAGAGGTCTTTCTGCACATGTTGGCTATAGCGTTTTCTGGATAGTTCCTGTTCCTTTGAAGGACACACTGTTATTTTGATCCCAGATGGATGCCTTCTGCTCCTCCAGCTCATTAGTGCCAATCTCTTCCACAATAAATAAGCTTGGTAGCTGATCTTCTCTTCCTGGATGATTTATGTCATTGGCTTGCAATAAGTCATGCTGAAGTTTCTCTGACCTAGATTCACTCCAACATTGTAACTAGCTTGGTGACTTCCTTCTAGTCTTTCAAATCCATTATTCAGCAAGCTGGTGCTGATGATGCACTTTCAGCCAGGTTGCTTTCATCTTTCATTTTATAAAATGCAAATTGGATTTGAAAATGAAGGCGGACACTGCAGTAATCATACTGGCAGGTAACAGTGTTACTCAGCTGTCAACAGAATTCAACCTAAATAGATCATGGCGCAAGAAAGAAATTGTATCAATAACTTTGATTTGCTTGTATTTAAATATTACATCAAACGTATATTGTCACAGGGGACAAAGAAAAGTGAACACAAGTTGCAAACATAGCACTCATTCTATATCCTTTCACTTTTCCCTTCATCTTGCTCCTTAGTTAATCCAAGGGGAGTTATTACAGCGTGAAATTTTGCATTGTTTGCCAAAAAGGTAGCAGGATGATAATAAACCAAACAGCACCAATGCCACAGAGTCCCTTTATACTATTGGTTTAAATAAACTAGTTAATTAAAATGTTAAGAGCATGCTTTACACATGAATACTCTTAAGTTCCAGAGAGCTAAAAGGAAATCAATATAAAACACTAGGTACAGACATACACTGTTGATACTGACTTGCTTGTCTGTATGTTATTTATAAGAAACACTGCAGTCTGCTTTTGTAAAAACAACTATTAATAATTAATCAATTGCATTAACAATTTCTGAACAATATCCTTATGTAAAATATGAGCCGGCTATGGCACAATCAAAATATCAGTGAGTACTAACCAGATTTCAGCAATTAATCTGGTGAGGCCTCATTCATGAATTGGACAGTGTTCATTTTTCCTATCTTTGCTAACATTTTAAAGCTAAGGAACATGTCAATGCTCAATATTCTTTGCTATTAATATGAAAATATAATGAGGCTTTTGTTAGAGTGTAGTAGATAGATGTTTGACTGTATTTTTTTGCAAAGGGGCAATTATTCTCTACAAGGAGGAAGACAATGCAGCTACAATTGCTTCAAAGAACAGATCAAACACTGAAATATTTCAGCACAGGAAACTGCATTTAGCACAGTCACAGGTGTGCTTTCTACATGGCTTTGTACTCCATCTCTCACAGAGTGCCTTAGTGACAGCATCACAAGAAAACTCACCAAGGTCTCTAATAAGTATTCTAATACTTGCATAATCTGACAGACAGAAGCAAGAAATCATTTTGGTTCTTAAAAAATACTAATTCTTAAATACGTTTAAATGCCACAACTCAGTTCACAATCCCTCTACTGTGTCAGGGATTTCTTTGCACATGGACACGCTTCAGTGCTGAGGTCAGATGATCCACTGAGTAGTACCTACTTTCCCAGCTGATGCAGAGCAGACAAAGGGCTGTTGTGTAATTCGAATCATGAGCCTGCAGCAGAGGGCACTGTGAAAGCACAGTAACTGCAGCCCTGCACAGAATGAGCTGGAAAGGGAGAAGGGACATCTCCCCCATGGAGACACGTGTACCACCCTTACTAGTGCTGCTCTCTCATTTCCTCTCCAGGAAAGATGACAGTGGTCCCCCCTCTGAGCAGACATCCAGAAGCCAGGCTGGTTTATCACACCATACTCCTAACAACAAGGCAAACTGAGTTGTTACTGAATAGCTGCTGTTGATGAAACCTCCTTCCAAGTGAGATCTCTCCTGGGCTGGTTCATGACTAGTGCAGACAGCAGTCTCTCCAGACCAGGCAGCTGGTTGCACTGCTGAGAAAATGGACGGAAAGCTATAAAACCATGACTCTGACAATCAGAACACACACTACCAGTGAAGGACTCACGCCTGTACAACCTATGGATATGCCTGCTCCATAAAATCTGCTTGGGACTTTGCTGGCTTAACTTTCAAATGTTCCTAGGAGAGACAATGCCATTAAAATACGGGATTTATAATCAGTCATTTTCATTTGGAAGCTGAAGGCAGCTCTCCCCGTTTCTGCTTTTATATTCTGTACTATCAGATATTCCCAAACACCCTACAAACAGGCTAAGCCTGCAGAGCTGAGATAGTGAATATTTACAGCATTGCTCAGCAGCCAGCATCTCTGAATCTATCAACAGCTCCTTGCAGGAGGAATCAACCCTGTATTTCCCCATCTGCACAAGTACTTTAAAGAATAATTTTAGAAAGCAAATGAACCATTGCAGAGCCATTAAAAGAATTAAATAATCCATAAGTAGCAGTAAAATGGCACAATAAGGAACATTTAATGTTATTAGAAAAGTCAGTTGTGTGTGGACAAAGGCTGGCTGACAAATGAGAAAAATATTTGTTCACTGTGAGTGATCTACAGCAGACCTACAGCCAATGGTACCAGATGGTGGAACTGGTTTTTGTAAACACACCTCTTTTAGAACCAAAAATGCCTGGTTAATCGACCATGGATCATGGTCCCATAAACCAAGCAAAGCTGTGCCTGCCCAGCACCATTGGCAGACAGTTCTCATTAGAGAAGCAGTAAAGAAAAGTTCCTGGGTTCTTCAGGAGGCATCTGGATTCACTGGGAAATACACAACAAAAAAAGGGAAACGGAGTAATTTTGACCATGGATCAGGTGATACAAAGATCATATTCAACTTTCCATGTCTGTGTTGGATAATACATTTAATTTGAATGAACAGGCTTCATTTTAATTCAGTGGTTTTAGTCTTTCACCTAGAACACAGGAATATAGAACTAAAGAGCTGCACAGCTGAGGAATCTATCTCACACAGACTGGGTTTATTGTATGATAACCAGGAAAAAGATGTTGATTCTTGTTTTGAACTGTTATTTGACAATAACTAATAGCATTCTTAACTCAAGCATTATGATGATATTAAATCTATGGATTTCAAAAAGCTTTTATACAGTGTAAAGGATGAAAGAAATTTCCAAAGGAAATAGGCATAATAAATTCATCAAGGGAAAACTCTGACTCCAGTTATTAGTCTATAAAAGCTTTCCAACCCTTGGAACATATTATTTTGTTTATTGGCACAAGATCACAGCTAACCCTGCCATCAGTCACTTGATTAATGACCTGATTAATGACCAGCAGCAGAGCAGCTCCATTCGTTAAAACATATCAGAACTCATTTCTAGTTTTGACACACTGGAGGGAAGGGATGCAACCCAGAGGGACCTTGACACACTTGAGAAACCACAAGAAGTTCAACAAGTCCAAGTGTAAGGTGCTGCATCTGTGCCAGGACAACTCCAAGCCCAAATACAGGTGGGGCAGACAATGGATCAAGTGCAGCCCTGGAGAGAAGGACTTGGGGTTGTTGGTGGATGAGAAGCTCAACAAGACTCAGCAACGTGCAGCCCGGAAAGCAAATTGTATCCTGGACTGCTCCAAAAGCAGTGTGAGCAGCAGGTCACGGAAGGTGATTCTGCCCCTTCTACTCTGCTCTCGTGAGATCCCATCAGGAACACTGCCTCCAGCTCTGGGGCCCCCAGCATCAGGAGAACATGGAGTGAGTCCAGAGGAGGCCACGAAAATGTCCAGAGGGCTGGAGCACTTTTCCTAGGAAGACAGGCTGAGTGAGCTGGGATTGCTCAACCTGGAGAAGAGAAGGCTCCAAAGAGACCTTGACATCAGTTTCCAGTCCATAAACAGGGCTACAAGAAAGCTGAAAAGGGACTTCTAAGAAGGGCACATAGTGATTAGACAAGGGGGAATAGCTTTAAACTGAAAGAGTAGGCTTAGAGATTAGAAAGAAATTCATTACTGTGAGGGTGATGAGGCACTGGAAACGTTTGCCCAGAGATGCTGTGGATGCCCCATCCCTGGAAGCACCCAAGGCCAGGTTGGACAGTGCTTTGAGAAATCTTGTCTCGTGGTANCCTGGAAGCACCCAAGGCCAGGTTTGAGAAATCTTGTCTTGTGGAAGGTATCCCTATCCGTGGCGGGGGGGTTGAAGCTAGGTGACCTTTAAGGTCCCTTCCAACACAAATCCTTCTGTGGTTCTAAGAATTATGATGTAGCTGACAGTATCGTCAGGTATAAAATAAATTTCTGGGATTTTTTTTTTACTATGCTCACAGAGTATAAACTTTCTGACCACAAGATGGCCCTCATGGTATATTTTCTGTGCTATGGTATACAATATCCTTGACTTATTTATGATGCATAGCTTGCAATATTCTGGTTTCACTTTATTTTTAAACATATATATATATATAGTCTATTTCTCCTCTGTTAGCAGAAGATAAAGCAAAAATCTTAAATCTGTCAGATTAATTCACGGCCTCTAGGGGAGTCACATCTCATGGGGAGACCAAGTCTGTGGCTGTGCTGTCCCAGGGCACAGCATACTGACGCCAGCACAGCCACCAGCACATGCTGTCGCTGCCCACTGCAACCTCCACATGGCCACACATCCCACAGTGTACCTTTTGCACATGCATGGCCACTGTGAAAGAGTCAGTTGTGTGTATCTGGAGAAAAGTCTTTACCCCATCACAAGGCTTGGCTGCCACCAGATCAGATGCCAGGCAAGTAGAACTCCTCCTCACTCTCCCATCAGGATGTTTTGCATCTTCTGCTTGTCATTGTTTTCTCAAGGATTCTTGGTATTGCTTCTGCAGGCATATTTGACCTGGCATTGTTTCATTTCCTGTGTTTTCTCTCCAAAAGCCACATGATCGGACACAGTGATGTCAAGCAAGGAAACTAAATTGTTTCTTTCAGTCTCTGTCTTACACAGGACTCTGCAGCCTTCAGCTCTAGCAACAGGGCTTGAGTGTCTCTCTTTTTAAGGCTCTTCTGGTCCAGAATTGGGGAATTTCCATAACACCACATCCAGAAAGGTTAGCTCAAGAAGATTCTATATAGTCTTTGCCTAGAAACATACTAGTTTCCTGAGCAAATGTTTAAAATGTTAAAAGGCATGCCCTCAGGATAAAGGATAATCCAGTCTCAGCTCAGCTGAGATGGAATAATTTCGTGACAATGGGATGCTGATTTCGTAAAGTATAGGGCTATCCCAGAACAGGACGTATCTGGCTACCAATCACATTTCAAATATGTCTTTTAAATAAAAGAGCAGCAACAATTTATGGTTCACATATTAGTCAGGTATGCCTATTTCCCATAAACTTCCAGCGCTCCAAAATGTTAACAAGCACAGTTGGGAAAAAAAAAATAATTAAAAATTTCAGTTAAGAATGTTTTGTTGTTTCTAATTCCACACTGTGGGGGCAAACTAGGACTCCTCTGTTTCCCATGACAAGAAAAAAACTGCAGGTCTTTCCATCCTTTCTAGATGTGCAGGGCTTAACAGGGGAAATGGACTTGAGTGCTGAGGTTTTGGAGAGGCCAAATCTGTTGATTTCACCCTCTCCAGCTTCAGTTTGTAACTCATCTCTAATCTGTGCCTGCAGTTAAAATGCAGATAATTCAGCCAGCAATGCTAATCTTTAGCAATATATTTGTTAGCAACATCTGTGTGGCTTATTACTGATCATACATCATTCAGTACAATTAAAAACTTATGTGAGGTATGAGAAAAGGCTCAATAATACAGCTGTTCTTTAAAGGATGAAAGATGCATCCTTGAGCATTCTGGAAAACTTAGTGCAAGTATTGAAGACACACTGAAACAATTATTCCTTGATTATCACCCCAACACATAATTTGAATACAAAAGGAAAGCACTGTATTACATTAAAGAGCAATAAATTTTAGATCTGTAAAACCAGAAATAATTCTTTGTAGACAGATAACCTGCCAAAATCAGTTATAGATAAACAGCAGTTATCATTTAATCCAATCAGTGTACTTTTACATCCTCTTTAAACTGCTGAAGATGTTGACTGATGCCAGTAATGCAAATTAAGAGTTCTCTATAAGGAATGAAATCTAATTCCCTCCTTCCCTAAGAAAAAGAAGTAATTATTTCTACAGCTCTGAGGACCCAGTACATGATATTTTCACCTCTTAAATTTCTGAACTATAAAAGAGTTTGGAATACAAAAAGAAGCATAAACATTAAACAACATCCATACGTCAGACCAAAGTCAATTAAACGATGTCTATATATCAGACCAAAGTCAATTTATCTCTGTATTCTCCCTTGAGTTAGTGACTATCCACCAAAGGGTGGAAGAAGGGAGGAAGCATCCCCTCCTGCAGTTCTCTCCTGGCCCTGTTACTGCTGCTAGTGGACCTACTGAACTCTGCTGATACTGAATTCAAACCCAAAGGCTGCATATTTTTTTTTGGCATTATTAATTCACACACACAACACACACACACATCAGTAGCACACTTCCCCAGTCCTAAGTAGAGGATGGCCTTTGATTTATAAAGTTCAAGTCTCCTAGGAAATCTAGGCCTAAAAGAATTTTTTCTTGATTTCTTAGTAAATCTGAAAGTTAGCCTTTTTTTAATTGTTTTTCTTTACCAAAAAAAAAAAAAAAAAAAAGGGTTCCGGAAGCTCTTCCATGGATTTTGTAAATCACCATGAGTCAAGCTGTGCATTCACATGAACTCAGAGTACACTCAGCACCCTCATATGCTCACAATCAATAATCTAGCTTCATATCTTCAGTTTGTCAGAGTCTGAGATTGAGCTTTTAGGTCACTCTGAATGCAAACCACAGAGGGGGAAAATTCAAAGCAAAAGCAAATCAACAAATCCACACAGAAGCTGTGCTTCATTGGTTCATTCCAATGGTGGGAAGATATGTCTGGATCTAAATCCGAACTGGGCTTATTTGCTGTTACAAAGAAAATTGATCACACTTTCTCACTGCCCCTGTAATCCTCCTTTTTCTATATTCCATGCACCATTCTGTTTATCCTCTCTAAATTACTTTTCCTCTAAGATGGTCTCCCCAGTTACTCTTCACCCTTTTGATGGTGGCCCCCTTGAGCAAGTTGAAGTTTTCTTTTCTGTGAGTTCTCCAGACTTTCTGCAATTTGCAGATATGGATATGTAAAATAATACTTTTAACATTGCTCCCCATGTGATTTCTCTAAAACTAACTGCTAAGCAAACTCTTTGATGATAGACTTCATGTAACCTTGAACATAGTTGCCACAGAGAAAAAACTTTTAGTTATGAACAGCAAGAAGGCCCATGTCAAGGAGCCAACAGTCTGTGAAGTAGCAGGGCAGATATGGCCATACTGCTTCTGGGAACTCGGGTGGGACAGGAGGAGAAAGGAGGTAAAGGGTGTCCAGCGGCTTTAAAACTCATTATATTTATCTTTCTCCTGAGAAAAATGAACATGTAGAAGCTTTTCCTGGAAACTATCCATCATGCTGAAAAATTTGATTGACAGCTTTTTTTTATGGCAATGGACCAACATTGCAGCCTCAATACAACACAAGAGAAGCCTAGATGTCACTGAAGAAAACATCTGTCTGCTGCCCACTTCCCCATTGCCCTCATGCACAATAAGTCACCGAAATATATCCAGACCAATTTATGTCACTGTCCTGCTTCTGCTGCTTGGCTGCAAAGGCAGGAGTGTTAAAGACAGAACTTTGGCTTTATATGCTCTTCATTAGTTCACAGCCATCTGCTAAGAGGCAAAATAAATGGTCTCAGTCTCTGCATGCAAAATTAAGCAATAAGGATGGGAAAGATAATTTTATATAGAAGTATTTAACCAAGTTTAAAATAAGCACAAGTATGACTATCTCTGTCAACTGTGGTGCCCAAACTGGACAATAAATCAAAGGCAGCTGCAGAAAAGTGAAAAAATAGAAACTGAAATTGTGCCATATAATTTTTACATAACTTTAGAAAGAAAAGATGCTGTTATATCAATTTAGGCATTTTTTGAGAATAGTATCCATAAAGGCACCAGTAAGAGGAAATAAACACTTGTTCTTTAAAATACATTCTTTTTTCTTTAAAAGAAAAAAAATAGTTTCAAATTTCAGTTTTTTCTGAGGTGAGTTTCAATTTTCAATGGGAAAGTAGGTTGACCTGAAAGAGCTTGTTTAGAGAACCTATTACATTAGTTTCAACCTGTTAAGACATGAGTTTCAACCACAAATTAAATTCCATTCCCAGGAATCTTGATTAAAAAAAAAAAAACAATCCCAGAAATCTCTAAGACAGCCTTTACCATTGCTAGCAGTTTTCAGCATCCCAATTCCCACACCTTTTTTCTACTGCTGAAATAAGACCATTATCCAAAATGATTGTCTAATACTGACACCTAGAGCTAACATTTCATTGAAACGACTGAAACTAATTGCTTCTCACGATGTCTTGAATGATACAAGACACTGTATCATATTGCACACATCAAGATTTTGCAGACTATTTCTTTTAATGATGATGTTTTTATCACAGGTCTTCCATTGAGAGAAGACTCTCTCAACACACAATCTCTCTACATACCAACATAAAACCACAGTACAAGGGAGAATCTGGGAGAAAGGAGGCTGGAAAATGCCTTGAATGCAAGCCTTGCACTGGTATATGCTATACCATGGTATAGTATCAAGGTATCAAGGATGCTCATCCTTGATCAATATTAAATTAAAGCATTTTTGACTAATCTATTATTCTCAATACACTACCTCTCCTTAATCTTATGATAGTACAAATCAAGAGTAATGCCACTAAAATTCATATACTTACATAACCAAGAAACTAGCATAAACTGGTGAAAATCAAAATGAAAATTGAGCAGCTTGACCGAATCTTCAGTACAGTTCAGCCTATCAAAATGCTATTGCTATTGCCTTGTTCTGCTGTGATTATTGTGTTTTCCTGAGAAAAATATCACAGCTTTTCAGAAACACTGAAATATGTTATAAATACAGTCTGTCTTTTAAAAACCCACATATTCAAAATTGTGCCTGTTCAATTGACCAGTTTGAAACAATGTCTTTGTCAACACCTTTATGGTCAAGTCTTGTAAAATGACTAGCTATCTAGGGGATTTTCCTTGAAAATTATTTGCACTGATATTCTCATATTCACTTCTCTGAATAAATGTTATATTTTTATATATCTATATATAAAATACATACTCCCATGAATGTATATATATATTTATATAAACATCCTCATACTCTGGCTTTGTATGATGGTCTTTTGTGGCTAGTGTTCACGGAAATGAACAGTTGCATTCATTCCAGCAACATCCATCACAGAAATCCTTCTTGATGCTGGGAACAAATAAATCAGCAGCAGCTCCCAGTTATTGTGCCCCTGCACCTGGCACAGCTGTGGGAAGCACCTGATACTAGCAGTTAAATAATTTACACTCTCTGTACAGGGGCCATGAAAGCCTCCTCAGCACCTGTAGTGCAAGCAAGCAGAGCTTAAGCACTGCTGGGGTACTTAGGTTTGAGGATTTTGAACAAAATCAGGCACAGATTTGGGTACCTGATGAAACACTTTGTTCCACTAAGTCCCAGAAAGGTGATCCTCAGGGGAGGGCAGGGGGACACACGTCAGGGTAGAAAGAGACGGATCCAGAGCACACAGAGCACCCTCCAGCAGAAATGCCCTTTTGAGGCAGCCATTCCCTGGAGCTGCCAGCCAGGAGCCCTGGACCAGCATACAGTAACAGTGATAGTCTGCAGAAGCCTGCACCAAGTGCTAGCCTAAGGCATGTGAAGAGTCAAAAATAAAACCTTGGAGATATATGCATCTGTCTATTTTTCAATATTCCTGCAGCATCCATACTTATCAGTTATTTCCCTAACCTTTGCCTTAAAAAGCATAGCCATACAACTTCACTGTAGCCCTAAAACCTTCCCATTTCACTGAGTATCAGCCTTTTGCTCCTCAAGGAATCTGTTAGTCTGTGGTGCTATCAGGGACGGTGCCTGTGACAGCACAGTTTTGCTCTTGCTTCGATGCTATCAGATCATCAGAACAGATTATGCACTTTTGTGGGAGCATAATTTGACCTGCTGACCACTTATAACTGGTAATGAAAAAGAAATAAAAAACACGATTTGACTTTCAGGGCCAAAAATTAATTTGCTAGGTTGACAGTTACAGGAAAAAAAAAGTCTTTCCTTTTATGTACTGAAGATTTTTGTCTTTAGTTCCTGGCACACAATTTTAATAGACCCCTGAAACATATCTGAGACTGAAATAGGCCTTTAATGTAGATCAAATACGACAGGCAGGGAACCCTCTGGTTTCAATATTTCAAAGATATCCTTCTTAAATTGCAATAAATATCCTTACTCTCTTTCCAGACTCTTTTCTCAGTGTTCTTGCATTAAACTATTTAGCTGCCTGTCTGACAGAGTGATTAGATAAAAGGCACCATTTTTTCAACAAACATCTTGCAACCCCTTTGACAAGCATTTCAAGAAATGTAAAAGTAAAACCCTGGAGAGCTCAGAGCCCAAGGACAACACACGACTGCTCACAGCAGGTCTTCCTAGGGTATGCTAAGCATTTCTTCATTGCAATTGAGGGAACTAAAGTATCCCTGCCCATCACCATGCAAATATGATTGCCAGTTCTGAGAAGTAAGAAGACGAACCAGCCCAATTTCAGAAGTGAAGAAAACATGTCAAGTGGTCTCAGGTGTCCACTTGGATACTCTGAATTGGTGTGGCTAAAACAGTGAGGCTGAGCTACGATGATTGAAACTCATTGCTAGTTTTAGATCTGTTTAATGCTGTTGTGTGAGGTGTCTGAGAACTATTTGTAAAAAACAGCACTATTTACTCATCTCTGTAGACCGAAGGCAAAGATTCATGACAGGAATGAGGGAAAGAATAATGGAAAAATTAATTCCCTTGCCAAACACGAGGTTCAGTCTCAGACTGCTTTTTGTTCTGTCCAATAAATTCATAGTCAAGAAGATTGAAAGAAACTGAACTACAAAAAGACATTGGAGAATCACAGCATACTACTACTGATCATAAAGAATATAATTCTATGTGTTATACTAGGAAAGCTTAGTAGAAACCCCAGTCCTGCCATGATTCACTTTTCTGAGATCCAGTATTCACAGTAAAACGTACAGCACTTTACTGTATGATTTCTCTTCAGAAAGGCTTCTCGCCTGTTTGAAAATATGATTTAATTGTGCCAGAAAAACAAAAAGCACTTTGGAAATCCAAGAGCTTGAAACACTCTTGCTATTTTGAGTTCTAGTTTCCTTATAGCTAGAGACCAGAGTTTTAAAGATAAATGTTTTGGGGTCAATATTTGGAGAAGCACATGCCTCTGCTCCTGGCTCAGTTTTTGAGTATATCCTGTACTACTCCTCACAGCTAAACAGCTGCTCAAGAAGGATCATCATTACATCTATTTAATAACTGCTTTGAAAAACATTCACTTTCCGGATATCTTACGGAATGAAGAATTTGAGAACATTGTTAAGTTCTCAAAGTCTCTTCTCAGTCCTTCCATTTATATCACTAAATGCCAATTCCACAGATTCCTTCCTTAACTTCCCAAACTACCTAATAGCAAACCTTTTTACAAAGGCTAGTCTAGCTAGACCCAGTTCCTCCTCACCTACTCAAGGATTTTTGGATTTTCTAATGGAAGGAAAGAGATGTCTTCAGACTAGAAGTAGAGTTTTTATGGCATTTCCCTACTGAGGGCTCATAGGAACTTCAGACATGAAATTCATTCAATTATCCATTACCTAGAACAAGAGACAACTATATATACCTGTTTAAACACAGAGATCTTAAGCCTTCACAATGAACTGTGTGACCTACATATTTACCCAAGGCAGTGTTGGATACCAGAGTAATCCAGCTGGCATTTTGCTTTCAGTGTCAACACTGCTTTTACCACCTGGCACTAAAACTGTGCAAGAGGTAACACTGTTCTGCAGAAGCTGCTTGTCTCTTCTTTTATGGCGACAGAGAAGCAGCATATCAACATTTCTAATGTGTTATCATTTGCTTTAGTTCTTCTATAAAAGATACATTACCATAATTAGTGTGGGAGAACTGTATGCATTAATGAAAATTTACGGTAACCTAGTAGAAATAGACTTATAAAATTCAAATATCCTAAACACGTCTTCCATCTGGCTACATGGGCAATGGTTTAATCTATAGCATAAAATCTCAGGGCTTAAAATGAAACTCTGTCTAATTCTGCATGTATGCTTTTAGTTTTATTCCCTGTTTTAATTATTTCTACATAAAACAGTAGGTTGAAATTTTGACAAAGTTGCTTACTTTGCCCAAACTCCTCACATAAGCTATCTTTTGAAAGAGTGTTCAAGCAGAGCAGCAATTCCTCACTGGGTGTTTTAGTAATTACTTTTCCTATGTGCACTGACCAGTGAGTGTTGCAATGCCAGTCCCCACAAAATCATTTTCCATTTTATCTTCATTTTCATAGTTGTACTTTTCTTGTGGCAAGTTCCCTGATGTTGACCAACGTGTCTCACATCACACATGCGGAAAAACCATCCCTCCTGCCTGCTTGGTATACGTTTTAGCACTATATTAAATACTATTAGGTCCTCACTCAGAGATAACACAAAGAGCCCATTCGCCCTTTCTCCTCAAGGCGCAGAGAGAAAGTGCTTCATAAACACATGTCAGTCCTAAATATTTTCAAGATGACAGAGGAACTCATGGTTTCTTTTCTATCATTTAAACATATTAAGAAGGGCCATAGGTCAGATTAGCATTAATGTCTTTTTCTTTGGAAATGCTCTGGTTCCTACAGGAAGCACAATGGCTCATATGACTTAATTCTACCTCAAAAACTAACAAGTAAATGATCAGAAAATACCTGAATAGCTTCTCAGTGATCAAATTGAGTCTTTTACCAGGCAGGGTCTAACTTATGCAGCTTTCTTTTGTGTGTGAAAAATCCCATTTTTCTCTGTTAATTTAACAGCGAAAGTCACTAGTCCCAGGCTGTTACTGAGGCAGTTATTACATACTTCAGGTTTAAAGTAGTGCTCTTAACAACACTGTGAAACTGAACTACCTCAAAAAAACTTTCCTATTTTCCTAGGAAGGACCAAACAAATTATGGGGGAGAAGGAGGGAAAAATAAGTACAGCCAGTGAGTGACAAAAGTACCATTCACTACAGATTTTAAGGTTTTGACATTTATTAATGTCAAATCCCTTTTCCTAAAAGATATTCCTGACAAAACAGATTCATATATTCCATGTGGTAATTTGTTCATATAGAGTGGAAGAGACCCACATTTAAGGGCCTGCTCAGCTCTTTAGGAGTGGAATCTCATTCTTGCATAAACTCCATAGCTGTCCCATTAGAGGAATTTTGGCATGTCTTTCTGTTCTCTAAAACATAGGACTACTCCTATCAAGCTTTTACATGGAAAATATTCCCAAATATTTATGTGTGTATGCATAAAGTGAGGCTATATAAGTACAAAAATATTGCAAATAGCAAAAATGTTATAAATATTAAAAAAAAAAGAGGGGGGAGTGGAGAAGGGAGGCAGGTTTCTTGGCTTGCTGAACACTTTTAATTGAAAATTTGGCAAAAACAAGAACAACGAAAAAAGTACATTTCCAGATGAATCTGCTCTTCCTAAATCAGGTTTGGGAGTAAGCCAGCAGGAAAGAGAAATTAGGAAAGCAATACGACTACACATTTCCCACAATACAGGTCACAGTAAAATTGAATGGGTTTCCTGATATTAGATGCTCAGTCCAAACCCTCACTGCACCCTGATGATGTAAAATTCTCCCAGGAGGAAAAATGTTGAGAAATAAGATTGTTTCCACAGAACCCTGTTCACTGCTAAAAGGAGCATCTGAAAACAAAGAACTCCAAAACAGACATGAGAAAGTAAAATCTGTGTTTTACCTTTGAAACATCATGTCAGATATATCCTGTGATTTTGAAAGAACAAAGGTATCCCCCCCAAAAGTATATTATTAACTTTTTTTAAAATTATGTTCTATGTCTGAAGGTCTTCTGTCATCTCTTCCTTTATGGCACATAGAAGTGGCACAGCAACATTTCTAATTTCATTGGCCTGAATTCTTCTATCAAAAAATATATTATCATGTCTTAGTTTAGAGCTGTATGCATTAATGGAAATTTACAGCAACTTAATAGAAACAGACTTATCCAAATATCCTATATGCATCTTCCACCTACATCAGTACTTATATAGCTAAAATGTGTGTTAAAACAATTTCAGATGTGTAAATTCAGCTAGTAGAAATAAACTCTGAATAGATATTCGTCTGGGCTAGAATCTCTTTTTCAGGAAGCACAATAACTACACTGAGATCTTTACAGATGTGCACATTCTACAAAAATAAATTTAAAAAAAATGCACATCCTAATGGGTTTTACTCTTACAGCACTATATGGCAGAGTCCTACTATTCAATACATTTAACCTTATTTTTGCAGTTAATTTCTGTCACTAAAAAAGGACAGAAATATTAGGATGCTCTTCAAAGTTAGAATAATATCCCATTGAAACTGAGGTCACCAAAGTTCAAACATGAAATAGAACATACAGTTGTACTGAGATGTATATCAAAACTGGCTTGTCACAATAATCTGGTATTAGTGACTACACAGCAGCAATGAACTATTTATTAGTGATAAACTGATTCAATACTGACTGTTCCTTTACAGGAAAACACCCCTTTTTTGAGTCCTGAGTACTGCTGTTTCATCATGCCATTTGACCATACACAGCTATGAAAATCCAACTTCTTTTTGAGGTCCATCACAAGCTACAGATTCATCACAGAAATCCCAGGTTTGGTGACCATCTGAATGCTGAGTGTTAGACGGTTTAGGTTAAAATACATTCAGCCCAAGTCCACAGAAATCAAACAGCATTTTACAGTAACATTACAATTTCCATCCTTGAGGATAATCAGAATTTGACTGTGACAGGCCCTAAGCAACCTAATCTAAAATTAGACCTACTTAGATTGGTAGTTTGGACCTTTGGAACTCTTCCTACCTACATTATTCTGTGATTCCCTAGGAAAAAAACCCAGTAGGTAAAATGAAAAGTTGCAGAAGCAGAACATGGGAGTTTTTCACAGCAACTACAACAGAATTGTTGAATAATATTGTTAGAAATAACATTTTGAAGTGAAGAGACAGATACAACAGCTGGAAAATATTTTGTTGAAGTGTTATTCAAGTGTTACTTAAAATGGTCAAGTGAGTCTTTCAAGGCACATGATAGCACAAGCTTTATATACATGAATCCCTCACATTCTCCAGCATTTTAAAACAGATGTTTGAATGTTCTACTTCTGCCCCTTTCCACAGACATGGGAGAAAGGACTGCTCAGGTTAGCTGACTGGGTTAGCTTTTTTTGTTTAGTTGGGTTTGGGGAGTTTTTTGTTTAGGGTTTTATGGGTTTGTTTTGTTTTAATCAAACATCAAAACATCTAAAAGGTACACCACAAATACTTGGAACTCAAGTGCGGTTGAAAACACCAGAACACACTAAGTACCTCTCACTCTGAGCTGAGCACTAGGATGTGGGCAACAACTCCAGGACTGAATTCAAAATTCAAAATTTACAGGGGAATGGTCAGGAACGTGCATAGAAATTTCTGGTTCAAATATGCCAGATTTGGCACTTCTACTGACAAGTACAACAAAGAGCAATACCATGAAATTCACTTCTTCACAGGGCAACACCTGCAAGTCTCAAAGCAGAAAATATTAAAATGTTTACCAGCATGAAATATTGAGCTCTAAAGCACGTAGTTAAGGTTCATTTACATGTCAATATAAAAGCAACGTTTTTTCAGGAATTGCCAGTGAGAATTTTTACTTATGGGAAAAAAAACAATCTATTGAAGACTTAGATGTGAGCTGAAAGAAAAAAAAAAGTCAGCAGTTGGGAAATTAAATTGTATTGTGGAAATTCGGATTAAACAGACAGGCTGAAAATTGGATTTTTCTACAGAAACCCAGCTCTTCTGCAACAAAAAAGCTTGAATTGAGAAGATGAGATACAAACTCTATTTTCACCCTTATTTTTTGGCAAGCTTCTTTTGTTCTTTTGTGTTATAGTTTCCTGGCTCATTAGGTTTAAACTGGTTGATTTTTCCATGCTCCATTCTGTCTCACTGAGGTTTGGTGTTCAGGTGCTCCCACCTATGTTTAGAAGTCAATCACATATTGCTGCCAAAACAAAGTCCAGAAGAGATGTCAGCAGCACCTCGCTCTCTCAGGCCCCAACAAACCATCGCTGAAGCACCTGAGCAGCAGAACAGACACAATAAATGCCTCAGCTCGACCCAGTATGAAGTAGAAGCAATCACAGCCAAAAGGGAGAAAGAGTAACTCCATGATTTTGACTTTTGGTTACAGTGACAACTGTGACCAGAACGGAAAATGAAACACACAGGAACAAGGACAAGATGTGCTCCCTGGATATTCCCTGTGAGGCAGGACAGAGCCTCACAGCAGATCCATACAAACCTGTGGGAGGGGGCTGAGTTCTCCCCATTCTGCAGCCCCCTTGCACCCCTGACTTCAGACAGCAAAAAAAATCCCTCTCTCCTTACACTCTCACTCATGCCTTATTAGCTGAAGCTACTGATTAACTTGGATGAGTCCAGAGCTCGTGTTCTCTTGGAGAGAGCAACAATAACATCTCAATCATGCCAATTATTTGCCCACTGAATATAAAAGAGGTCCTGCTTAAATATAGACACTAACAGTCATACATTATGGCTTTGACACAACTCTTCAGCCCTTCAGAATTAAAAACACAGAATATTGAAGAAAATTCAAAGGGTGTTCCCTTGACCGAGGATAAAGAATCATTATGAAATGAAATTATTGACTGGTGATACAATGCCATCACTTTTAATAATGCACTTCCATCAGGTTTCTAAAAATATTTTCAGATTAAAAGGTAATTCCCTACCCAAGCAACACTTATGAATTCACTAGATATTGATATGTTAGAAAGCAGGAAAATGATATATGCTGTTTCTAAATATCAAGTTTGGCGAGATCACCCAAAAGAGAGCATGTTCCCACAGAAAATTCAGATTAAATCTATTCCATCAGGATCCCAAGGCCAGAGTTCATGGCAATTTGTTTGTTTATTCTTGGTCCCTCACACCACTTGCCACATCTTGCTATCTGCTCCTGAACTCAACATATGAACTACAGCATTCCCCTGGTTTCGTTGCAGAATGCATTCCAAAGCCTTCAGTAGTATAGCAGGCAATCCAAGTACAATACTGGTTATTTTTTCCTCCTTATGCCCAAGGGATTTCACACAAACAGAGAGCCAGACTCCATAGGCACA
>WEIV01008433.1:41583-70094 GCA_013390005.1 Calyptomena viridis | reverse complement strand
TTTGATATATATACAATCTGACTAAACCTGAATTCGGTACAACTAGGAAACAGAGGAATTAAGAATATGTGCTATTTTTTAAGATCTAAAAACATATTTCCTCTCCAACAAAAAATGTTAGAAGTTTTAAGAGGTTTTAATAGTCCTTTGTGCTCAAAAGTAAGCTTTACTGCCAAAAAAGAAATTGCACGCAACTGACTTACAAACATTTTCTCCTAAAATGTAGAAACCAGTTTACTTCTTCATCACAACTGCATCACTAGAGTAACTCAGTGATGGAGGGTCTCCTGTTAGCTGCTATTATTTTTCACTGGTGTAAGAAAAGGTATTTTCACACTACAGCCTGGGCATTCAGGCTTCCAGCAAACAGCAGCTCCAAGGACCTGCATGCAGCTCTTTAACCTGTGCTCCAAACCACCTCATCTTCCACGCAACCATTTTACGCTTTCTTACACAACCTGTCCCTTTCACAGGAATTTCATATACTGTTCCCTTCATGACAGACACAAATGTGTTGCAATTCCAGAGAAATTCAGAATGGATACAGCTCAAAGAAAGACCGTCAATTTTCTGGCTGGTGAACACCACGATTTATTTCTGATTGGATTTTATAAGAATCAAGACTTTTATGAAGGCAAGTTTTTTTAATCACATCTACAACTAATATAAAAGTTTGCTAAAGATACAAAGATTTTAAAATAAAGCACTCAGAAGTTAGAAAATTATTAATAATTTAGGCAGCCTTTGCAGCCAAATTTTATACTGCATGTACATATGCACCACAAAACAATCCTTAGCTTTTTTTCCCACCGGCTGTGAGCCAAATAACATACCATTTTCCAGTCCCATCTCCACACACAGCTGAACTTTTTCAGTTGAATTTTTCCCAAAAAGACTCCCTTCAGAAGGCCATCCAACATGACTTTTTCAAGCAAAAGGTTAATGTTTGAACCTCCAACAAGTGCAACTGGTTGTACTTGTTCTCATGGAGTCTCACAGATGGGCCCATAGACAAGGCTGCCACCTCCTTGCAAACACGTATATACACAATGAATATCCTTCATGAGGATTCAGGGACATAAAATTCATTATCAGACAAAAGGGTCCGATCAGTGCCCAGCTCCCCCCCCCCGACATACAAAGAGCAGGAAAGTGATGGGATAGGTGATAATGAACCTTACACTTGGACCACAGAGTTTCTTCAGGACTCAAATCATGTTGTCTGAACCTGACCCATGAAGCTGCTCATGACACCACCTTGAATGACTATGACACACCAGCCCATTTTGAAATACTCACTCAGTTGTGCTGACCTGTCCCACAGTGTCCTATTTCCTGCCTGATCTCAAGATACATATATCTACTCAGCAAACCTGGCTGCCACTGTTTCATAATCTGTATTTCTGGTTGCTTTTTCCTTTCAGGTCAATATTATACTTCTATTTATATTAATAGAAAAGAAATAATCAAAGACAGGCAGGTTTCTTCTGCCATTTGAGCTAGAAACATCATCTAAATTCCTGCCCCATATAGCACAGCCTAACAAGAGTTCTGTGTTAGATTACATTAAAAGGACTGGCAAGCAAATCTTCTCTCTCTTGCAATTATTAAATCTACTACTAAGTAATATGATTGTGTATCATTTATATGGTGTGACTTAGATGTGTGATTACATATAGGCTTGATCATTTTAATTTACCTACAACATAAAACCAAACTGGTCAATTTTACAGTATACTTATTTCTTTCATGTTCATTTGAACCATGTACATTTATTATGAGACAATTTCCTGAATGAATACAAGGCCATTTCTTGGATTCCATTACAAGATGCCTGTCTGCCTTGCAAGGCTTCATACTGCACAGACACTGTTCCTGATACTCCTGCTATATTATTTGAAGTTAGATAAGGTATCACTCCACTGCACACTGGAGCATGAAGTGTTGGCATATCCTTAAATTGTTTGGTGTGGTTTTCTTTTTCCATTAAATGCTTTTTATTTACATCACAGTTAGAGCAGAATCCAATCCAAGACCGAATCATTCTCCAGATTTAATTGTGCTTCCCTTGTTTTAATGGCGATTTAAAAGCATATTAATACTTAAATACCTACCTTTATTGTACCAGCTCAAATTAAGTAATTTCTTGCCTTCAATAAATTAATCCAAAGCAGATGAAAAAAGTGTAAGTCAATGCTTTAGAAAGTGCAGCTGTGGCTGAGGTGTGTGCAGTCAGACATCATTTTGCTAATGACATACAGATTAGAGCTTCTTTTCTAGCTCCTTATTGTTTTCACAATTTAGACCCTGAATTTTTATAATCTGTTGTTACACAAACTAGGCTGTCCCTCCCAAGTAATCACAATTTAAGCAATGGAGACCAAGGTCTCCATTGTTTTACTTTCAGTTTTTTTACTTTCAAGTTCTTTTAATTCCAAGGCATGAGACATAAATACTGGTCTATGTTCACCATACATGCCTAGTGTATAGTTGCCACAGTTTGTGATGGTAACAAGGAGACTAACTTCGGTTGAAGTTGGATGTCAAAGGAGTTCTCTGGCCTTCAAAGCCTTAAAAATACAGCCCTATATTTTCTGAGGACTTTTGCCTTTAAACTACAAAAGCTCATAGGGCTTTTAGTGGCTGAGTTTGAATCACATTTTAAAAAATGAAAACCATGTGAACCTCTTTGCCTATTTTTACTGCTGTATCATTAAACATCTGTAGATTTACTGACATATAACTGAAAGCAACTCCCTTTATCTTCTCACTGAGAATAGTGACATTAAGATGACGTGATCGTCATTAAAAAAGATCACTGAAAGCATATGGACTATTACTTGGGAAATGAACTATTTTCCAAGATGACACTTATGGGAGCAGAAACACACCAGCTAAACATGGTGAAATGTGAACACTTATTTGGGAGTGAAATGAAGCAGTGTGTGATATTTCATGGGATTATCTTGTGTCAAGTTGCAAGTTATTTGTTAGAAGGAAGCAATTTCAAAATATATCAGTATTTCTTCAAGTAGTGAATGTTTTGCTACAGCTCTGTCAAACCTAGAACTGAAAACTGTTCCATCAAAGTCAATGTGAACTCTGACAGTGAATACAAAGAAGCACAGGCTGCAGTAAGCATACCAAAGAAAATGTAATACTAAACATCACAAACACTTTAAAATCATTTTCTGGTTCCGTGGTACTGAGCCAATGAAACACCACAACAAGCATTATAGTCTCTGGCTAAAGTTTTTTAATGATTCCTTCAAAGAGAAGATCAATGCACAAAGACTGACATTTCTGTATAAAACTATAAACAATTCTTACATATATGAAGACAGTTTATCCACCTTTGCAGGCTAAATCATCCAAACCACTATCCTTCCTTCTGGCCATTAGCTCCTATTTACACACACGGGATGAATTACCCAAAGAGTAGATGCCACAGAGCTGTGGCTATGGCACACGAAACACACCCTTGAGCTGCAGCTGTGATGCTTTTGACTTGGTACTCTTCAAAAACAAACAGCAGTAGAGAACATACCTGTGATCTCTCTTATGCAGTTTATTTTATAATTATTTTTTAACTAAATAATTCTACTTTAAAAGTGATTGCATTTCTTTCTTGGATATTTTTCTTGAGAAACCATTAGCATGACACAAGGCCTTGCATAATGGTTGTGTAAATGAGGTAGGCAGAGGACCACTGAAGTAGTAAGATGCTATATGTATCTTGTGACATTTAGACACCTTAGACTATTTTCTAAATCTCTCAGAAAGTTGTGGGCTTTTTCGTCTCAGCTTTTTCCTAAAAAACTTTTACAATTGTCCTAATATGCTATTAGTCTGCAAGTTTCTGATTCTATGGACTGCAGTACAGCAATAAAAAATATTTCCTCATTATAGGTGTTTGCAAATAATCATATAACATATGGGTGCATTTGGAGGAGATAAATCTGAAGGAGATATTTTATTTTACACCATGTAAATTTTGATACTGCCATCACATTTTCTTAAAAATTACTCTTTCTCTTCTAGGAGATGATGTAAAAGAATAAATGAGCAACCTTAATATGCTCTGTTAAATATTTAAGGATGTGCAGTCAAAGAGATTATTTGGTTTTGACTGCTTAAAGCTGAAACTGAAGGGGATCTCTGCTGAAGTCCCACAATAGCAGGCAACACAGCTGCAAGAAAAGTAACTACAAAGAACTTCACATACCAGAACTATAGAGTGCACTGTGTCAGGAGGCACAAGTGTGTTGACAGAGTAAGCACAGCAATGAGAAATTCTGTTTTAACAGATTAGAATTAGCTGTACTGATGACAAGTCTGACTTGGGACATGTGGCTGAGAATTTGTCCAGGAAACATGAAATAATTCAGAATCATAGGATGGTTTGGGTTGGAAGGGAACTTAAAGACCATCTAGTTCAAATCCCCCTGCCATGGGCCGGGACACCTTCCACTCAACCAGATTGCTCAGAGCCCATCCAACCCAGCCTTGAACACTTCCAGGGATGAAGCATCCACAATTTCTCTGGACAACCTGTGCCAGTGCCTCACCGTCCTCACTGTAAAGAATGTCTTTCTAATATCTGAACTAAATCTGCCCTTTTTCAGTTTAAAGACAGAAGATAATATCTTAAACAGAGATGCCAAATATCAAATTACTGATTTAGAAAGTAATGGTTGAATTGATCCAGGTAATCATGGAATAAAGTTCTGTCTTCCTCATCTTCTCCTTGTGCCTGTGTTACACAAACTAGAAGGAGTAACACAGACCAGAAGGAGCAGCAGATAGCATGTGGTGTTTCAGGCATCTGGGGAATTTAAATGGAACTTTAATGAAAATTAAGTCATCCTAGAAATTACTAGAAGTCACTGCTTGTCAGGGATTATAAATATAAAACATTTGAATCTTGAAATTAAATTTAGACTTTCTCACTTGTCCAAGTGTCATTGCAGAAGTTTCACTCTAGGCTACTTTGTACAGTCCAAGCTGCTTTGGATGGGACTGTTCTGAAAAAATAGTTTCAGATTACAAATATCTTATTTAAAATTTATAACAGAACTTGTTTTTTTTCTGCTGCCCTCAGAAGTAAAAAACAAACTTTTGCTGGGAATGGTAGCTAGTTGGTAGAGATGTTTTACTGATAACAATTTTTTGCCTCAAATATTTTAACTTGTAAACCTCCTACTGCATGTAGATTTTTTTTTTTTATGAAATGGCTGTATCTTTGTAAACTTCTGTAGCAAGTATTTATTTTGCAACCATGGTGCTGAAATTAAACAGCTAGATAGATACATGTTTATATTTCTGCAACCACAGGACTTCTTTTTAAAGACTCCATGAATATGTTACTAAGAAACAAAGTCCTTCATATATCTATGTCACTCTTTAACTTAATTATAAAAAAAAATTTAAATTGTATTTTTAATATTTAGCCATTGTCCAATCACTTCAGACACCATCTTGTTTATAGGAGGCAGTAGACAAAAGGGGCAAGTGAAGTAAATAGATTTGCTCTTAAAGCATCATCATTTGGAGTTGCTGGAATGTTTACAGGAAGCCTTTTGCCCCACATGAGGAGGGTCAGATCTATTGCAGCAAACAGTTATGATTGACTAGACCCTTGGCATTTTTGTGTTATTAATTCTTCCTGTAACTTGCTGCAAATATTATGTTTGTTTGTTTTCTTGTTTCTTACGAATAAATTGTATTAAGACCTGATGGTTTAGGGTTTGCACAATTTTCAGGCTCTCAGATTAAATCCCTGTTTCTGCCAGTAGATATATTCCTCGAATGCACTGGCCACCCCTTCTAAACACAAATTGCCTCTAAAAAGTCATTAAACAACCACATTTCTCCAGAGGTGGATGGAACTTTTTTCTATGGCATTCCCCTCAAAAAAAAAAAAAAAAAAAAGGTAGAGCACCACATAGATAAAGGTCAAAAAGCAGATCTGTTTTGATTTCCCAAACACTATTAAAGTGAAAATTAGAAAAAGTATAGATTCCTACTTACCAAGGAAGAACTAATAAGAGATGAGAAAGATTTGCAACTGTCATTGACTTTCAGCCATCACCAAAAGTATTAATTGTGACCTAAATAGTTTAAATAACCAGGAAAGCTTGGAAAAGCCTGACAAAAGTATGAGTTAATGAGCCTGTGAGTTACATTAAAGAATCCTATAATGATAAGCAAGTCTTATCTGGAGAGCTGCTCACCAGCCTGACCTCCTTCCACCAAGGGCATGAGTTCACAAAGCAGCTGAGTAAAATCAACAGTAAACATTTTAGTATAGAGGGAGCAGTTTATTTGATAGTCTGAGCTGGGATATTTACAACAGAAGAAGATCTCCTTCCAAATCATCCAACTGGATGTATTAATGATCAATGGAAAGCAAACTGTGATAGTGGCTGCTCCATGCAGAGAATCAAACATGGTATTTTTCCCACTGTTTACCCAGCTCCAGTGTTTGAGACAAGAACGTGGAGACACACAATACCTGTCACCACTACTCTCCACATCACTGCATCCTCTGCTAAGGAGCAACACACCTTCGAAAAGTAGTAAACTCAGGGTTATCTCAAGAACACAAAATGCAACTACTCATATTAAACAGCCCCTCTTTTATCTCATTTTTGACACAGCATTACACTACTAGTATTTAAAAATTTCCTAGTATCAAAATTAACTCACATTCAGCAGGAAAACAGTGTCTGTTCAAGGAGTAAATACTTTCCTCAATATAATGCAACAACACTTAATTCAAAGTCATTGTTTGCTGAAGTGAAGGACCAGTTTTGCTATTTTTAATGGCGATAGGTTGCAGAAGTTTAAATTTGGTTTATTTTTAGGAAGGAACAAAAGTCACAATAGGTGGTGTAAATTCTCTTGGGATTTGTGCACTTTTCCCAGGACCCAGATGTCGAGAACTGAATCTCATGCCAATCAATGCCATTACTTAGTGGAGTGCTGTGTTACCAGGAACATCCTGGAGCAGTGTACTGTGAGACAAGGCACATCCAAAAGGTCCCAACACCTCGTCCTAAAGGATCACCATGGCTACAGACCTGGTACATATTTCTATTCCTGAAATTGGTCCTAACATATCAGACTAAACTAATAAAAGCACTTACATACAGACATCTGAAAATAAACACACAAGGTGGACACTTTGTCTCAAGAATGAGATCTAAAAGGCCTTGAACCTTGCTCTCCATCTTTGTATCCAGGTAACAAACTACAGATATTTGCATAATCCCTGTGATGAGCAACTGGTTACTGATGGTTTCTTTGCTTCAGCCCGTTGATTCAGCCCAGGCTCGGACCTCATTTTAGGATAACTTGCTTCCTTATATAGCAGCCTGCCATTGCTTAAGATCCCAATTAGGTTAAAATATTCTCCCACCCCGAGGATTTCTTCGGTCATTAGTCAGAAATGAGATTCACTTTCTTCCCACCAGAACACTTATTGCCCCTGCCTGCTCTGGAGGCACTAATTATTGCCAGCAGTAACCAGGCAGCTCATGACTGCTCACATCGTTACCCAGCCTCTAAAGGGATCATCAGCACATTGCTAAGCAGGCTGTCCTTTGCTCCCTGCCTGGGCAATATTCAAATCCTAATGTGAAGTCATCCCACTGTTTTTTTATAATCTCATATTCCATAGAACATATAACTAATCATACAACACAGCATGTTGCTGGCTCTCCTGTGCGATGAAATACAATGATAATCCAATCACTTTTAGTGGCAATAGATCCTTGGGTGACTATATCCTGAGCTGCCTCTGCAGGCTGTCACATCACTGAGCAAGACAAAATATTTAACAGCAAAGCTCACTTTTTTTTTCAGGATTCTTAGTTTATGTGAAACATGTTGGCAGATATTTGGATAAAACATCTTTCATCTAAAATTTCATCCCAAACACTGAAGTCTCTCAGCTCCACTTTTACTTGCATTTTCTAAGCATGGGTCATCAGAACTTGAACTTTTCTGCCTCAGTCCACCAACTGCCCTGTGCTACTCATGCAACAGCAAAGTGTAGGAACACTGGCACCTCCTATATCTGAATTCTCTCTGGCTTCCTCTGCCTTCACAACAGATCACAAACGTGCAAATGGCAGTGGCTGGCTTGAATCCAGTGTGAGGGTTTTTGTCATCAGGATTATTTTTAACAACTTTGGATCTCTTTTGTTACACATAAATACCAAAAATACCATAACACTCAGGATAGAGTTTGATAACTTTAATGAGGCTTTACAATTTACATTCAATATGTATTAGTACACAAAATACAAGAAATCACATATACATATAAACTTTTGTTTGTTTTACAAGTCAACCAGTATGAACTACACAAGCTACATTTATTCACATAACAAAATGGAACATTGTCAAGCTTCATTCACCAATCAAATATCTCAACAATTTACAGACCAACATTTTTTTGCAGCTGCTAAAACAACAATCTTCCATAAGGAACAAATAATTTATATCAACAGATACACTGTTGATCACATTCACTGACATCACATTCGACAAAATTAAAAAGCCAAACTGAGTGCTGACTAAATGCTTCCAGCTTTCAGCAGAACCCATGTGAAGCAACAGTGCGTAACTTACACCAGCATCCAATCTGTCCACGGCTTATCAGCTCTATGACTGAGAAAATAAATCACATACAGAAATACTTTAGGGTAAATGAAGCCATTTCATTACAGGGTTATTTAACCCACTTACTTTTCAACTTTTTTAAAACAAAAAGGAAATAGCTTTAAAAAAAATGAAATATTTAAACCTATTGGGTTTTTATTTTCTGACTTAAACTATTCTCGCATACAATATAAAATTGTACTTTGTGAATAGTTTTGGTCCCTCAGACTGTCTTCCTGGTGAATCTGTTTTTAACCACCTTGTTCAAATATAACAACACTTCACTATTGTAGTTATTTTAAGTTAAATAGGTAAAAATAACATAGACCTTTTTATCTTAAAACAATGCCTCTCATTTTTTGCTTCTGAACAGCATACAGTCACAAAAAAACACAGCATCTTTTAGCAGCATTAACAGGGAAAGGCCTTCTGTGTGAAGTCCTGGAAACTTTCTGGTACTTTCAAATATACTGAATGCCCTCAGCTCTTTAGACACAGACCCTGCAAAAACTGAGCAATCAGTTTGCTTTCACAAACAAAACCATGCTCCCAAAGCAGTTCCCTGCAGAGGTGCTCATTTGGTCACATGCATTTCCACAAGACACAGGACCTTTTACAAATCAAGCAGCTGTATGACATGAGCATTTCAGTATATGCACTGAGGGAACTCTTCCAGAATCATCCTTCAATTCGAGGGGCAAGGGAAAACCTATTTTTACAGACTAACCACTACTTTATGCCTGTTAGTTTCAACAAAAATTGTTGCAAGGACTAAAAACTCACCAATAAATCTGAAAATGTAACTGCAAGCAAGCTGAGCTGATCTGCTCTGTGTTCCCACAGGGTTTTGTCAGTGAGTTGAAAGGAACACTTACACCGATGAAGTTTGCAGCTCTCCAAAAAATTCATGGAACAGTAAATAATTAAGAGGTCAAGTCAATGAACCAAGAAAAGAGGATCATTTAATAAACTGGGCACAAGTAAAATGTCTCTTATGTATACAATTGGTAAATTCAACGCCTAGAAGCAAACACCCTTATAGAAAGGATGCTGGACTTTATCCTAGAAAGCAGTGACTCCACAAAGGATTTGAGGTTATCTCTGGTAGATAAAATCTACTCCCTTTAAAAATCACCTTGGACATCACTTTTGCACTTGCAAATGTTCTTAAGAAGCCTGCTAAGATAATGAGTTTGGGGGGGAGTATTATAAGAAACACTGTTCACTTTAGTACTTGAAAGGGAGAAATATGGATGACTTATCATTCCACTACCAGTTTTGGAAGGGATGTATTCTAAAGGGAATTAAAACATTCAACAACATTTTTTTGAGTAGCATTATCAAATTGGTAAGCAGCAATAGCAAACCACCCACAATTTAAACCAAATGCAAAATGACTGAGCCTTGGAATACACTTTAAGGTATTGCCCATGTGTGAGTGTTGCCTCCACTGTCTTTTCACAGACTGTGTTAAACTTCACTGTCCCATAGAGTTGAGCGGCTGTAGGTTTATCTGTTTGGAACTTACTGGTGACTCTGATATTGCAGCGACCTTCAAAGAATTCTTGATGGAGCTGAGTTCCCACATGTGGAAGTTTACAATGTGCGCACCACAACAGCCCCTTGTGATCTTGTACAGGTTTTTAAGTACTGCCTTCCGGAGAAGAATGTACACCCAGGGATCTAAAATCTGATTCCACGTGGCCATTCGGAGGGCGAAAAGTATCGTTTCACATGTCTCCTTTGAACGACTCTCATTAATCCCAATTCTGGCCATTGTCACCTGAAAATGGAATATTTTAAAATTATGCATCAAAAAATACAGAATGAGAGCATATAGACTACCTGAAAATGGAATATTTTAAAATGGTACATATAAAAAGTACACCTAGAGAGCATGTAAATGAGTGAAATTGTTTCAACATTGATCTCCACACCTTCACAGCAGCAATGCGTCCCAATTGCAGTGTAAATACTTCCAGGCATGTAACATTTATCATCCTAGAAATCCTCTAATGGTTTACACAGGATGTACATGTGTCTCTCTGTTGAATTACTTCTGCTGAACTTTGAGCACATGATAGCAACCAGCCAGGGAATACCCTTCAAAACTACGGATAATAAAAAATAAAACCTTAATCCAGAATATAAACTAACAAAGAATGGCAAGGGATGGGTTTTTTCAAGGACAGAGACCACCAGTAGGTCAGAACATTTTTATGAAAGGCATTTATTTTTTTGACATTTTCCTAATTAAAGGCTGCATAAGGAACACAGCACCTTGATTTCAGCAGAGGATTCACATGTTTTAAGCTGCCACAAAACATAATCTATTGACGCTAGAGGATTTAGAGGTTTAAAGGAAAATTTAAGCCATGGTGACAAAAGCCACCAACATCCCTCCTCCTATCAGTGGGGACACAGACAGTTTCATTCACTCTGTAGGTGCTGCATATGGACAGGCCTCCACCAGCAACACCACCACCAGAGCCAATACTTTCACATGGTGAAGCATCTTCCAGAACAGCTCGGCAGGACCACATCTGCCAGAGGAAACCCAAGAGCTACACCAGCCCAGTATGCTGTGGCTGGCATCCCTACTTTGCAGAGCAACGACCCAGGCTGTGAGACTTCAGCCTTAGTGAAATTAAGGCCGCTGGGGCTCCTGCTTTACAAAGACCTCCTTTACAGGCTGGCACTGCCACTGAGGGTTTGTAACCTGAGTTCCTGTGTGAAGAAAGTCTGATCTGCAAAGCCAGGAATCTGCCAGAAGATAGTAAATTATCTCTCTCTGTTATTAATGTTAAAAGCACATAAAGACTTTTTTGGTAGAAAGATGAAACACTGTAAGGCTTTCAGTTCCAAAACCTTTAACTCAATAGTTATTTAACTAAGAAACAGGATATTTTACTACTGATGCTGTGAGTACACTGATTTATTGGGCAATGAGAGGTAGGGTCAGTCCGTCCGAGTGCAGCGAGTAGTATTTTCAAAAAGATACATTGAAAAAAAAACCAAAAACCAGAGAACTAAAATATAATAATGAAAGAAGAGAGAAAACTAAAGCTCAATATTCCAGCAAACCTATTTTACTCCCTTTTAAATGCTTCTCTGTATTCCCAGGCCCTACCTATAGCTCGCAGGTCACCATATCTAAGTATAAACTTGAGTAGAACAAAGTGGATGCATAAAAGGACACTAAATTTGCTTGATTAAGCATTTGATCGACCATTTCTGTATGGCATCTATGGGAGCAGCAAAGAAATCCCATAGGAACATTGCTAAGGAAGCTGGTAGGACTGGCAGAAGCACAGCTGGGAACCAGTACAAGAAGGAGGAGGAATGTCTGAGCACCAGGCCAACACAAACACAAGCCAGTTCCCTGAATCTGCTTTTCACCCCACAACCACTGGGCACATTCCTCTCTGACATCAGCAGCCCACCCAAACTTGAACAACTCCTTTGGCTTCTGCATGGGATGTTTTTTCAGGACAGTCTTACATTTTACTTATTAGAGGTCCAATACCATAAGACAAACTCAGAAAAATATTCCTTACTCATGCAAGCGGGACTGGGCAGCAAGTAACAGCTCAACGAAGCTCATAGACCAATGTCTTTATCCCATAAAGCACATGCTTGACTTAATACAGACACAGAGCTTCCTAGTCTGCTTCTTTATGTACTCCAAATTTATTTGTTGTTCCTCTCTCGCATTCTGTAGGGTTAATAAATGCCAAACCCAATTCAATTTCATGCCCAGAAAAAGAAGCAGTAGATGTTGCGATCAAGGAAGCTCCATACAGATTTTGTAAAGCTGTATTATTTTCTCACGTCACCTAACAAACTTGAGAGATTCCTTTCCATTTAGAAGTAATCACCTCTAAGTGAATTTATTCGTTTGCTGCTCAGCCTGCTCGGTCAACATAAAGTACTTCTGTTTTGATTATAGATTTACATGACATAGATCAGGACAACAAGGAAAACTGATACATTATTTATGGGTTCTGACACTTGGAAAAGTTTCATCCAGAAAATTTAACTTACCTCTTCTAAACAATGGACATACAAAAAATAACACATCTGAACTCACACAGGGCAAGCAGAGCTTATGTACACAGACACATGCTTAAGCAACTCAGCTGTGAGCCCCTCTGTTTGAAATAGTAAGATAAAATTCAGGTTATGTAGAAATTTTGTTTCATAAAATAAGAATTTTCTAGCCATACTACTTATATTATTTGGGAGTATTATGCAGAAATTAAAAAACATTTCCTTTCTTGTATCACTAAAACTAGCATAAACTAATATCCCAGCTATCTGAAATTTTTAAAGGCTGAGATTTCCATATAGAAATAGACTAAGAGAATCTCATTCCAATCCCGTGCATGAGCTTTTTTATCCTAAAACCCTTGTGGCAGAGCAGCAGGACGTGTTACCTTCACACTGTCTCTGAGTATGAAGTGAGAGAGCTTCTCACTTCTCCACTCAGAAGGCTCTTTTATGTCCTCTGAGAAAACGCATTAGAAAACTGCAGGCAACTGAAATCAATGGCACCAACAGTGCAAAGAGAGAATATGCCCCGGAGCCTTTCTAAAATCATCTGCTGATTTCTAGAACAAGGCCCTAAACTCCAGCTGATGAAGGGTAGAATGAAGTAAATATATATTATTATTTCTATCTCAGTTGCCATTGTCAGTTTGTTCATTTAAATTCTTAAAATACTGTTTCAAAGGAGTAATATGCTACCAGCTTTTTAATAAAAAACAAAACATACAATCTGTATTTGCTCCCTGGGCACAAGAAACTCGTGTCCCTGAACTGGCCCAAGTCATCAGCTCAGAAACTGCAACCAGAGCTTGCTGCAGTGCTAAGGGGACCTCTGTGAGCACAGACCTCTGCAGGCACAGAAAGGACACTTCTTTTCTTCTTATTTGACTAATAGTAGTCAACAATTAGTACAAGTCAGGAAACCAGTTTAAAGACTTCTTTCCCTGTAGATCCAACAGGTTAGAATGATGAAGGAATTCTATTCTCTACAGCCAGCAGTACACAACTAGGGAAGCAGGAAGAGGCAATGCAATTGCATCATATCTAATGGCCTTTGATGTCCACAACTAAAGTTAATATTCATGCAGATTCAGCAGTATGACTCAAAAAATTAATCCCCAACTGGTAAATAATAAACGTAATGCACAACATTTTCTAACATATTTAGAAATGTTAGAATCCAAGTAGCACTTTGCTGATTTATACAATGTTTATAAGAACGCAGCTGTGGTATGTCTCCCTGGTTTGCCAAAAAACAAAAAAGAGAGAAAGTATCACATGATGTAACCAAGACAATTCAAACTTTCTTTAGAAAAGTAACTATAAAAGCCTAACTGTAAAAGCAATTTTTTAATTCAAGGAGACCTGCTCCATACTTTTTGTCCAATCTTAAGCTTCATTAAAACCAAAGGTCACTTTGCAAGATCCAGGAAGTCTAATGGAAAATTTTCAGAAACATTTTGAAATTGTTGACTTCTTCAATTTTGCACCTAGTAGAGAGCATCAGAGAATTTCCATTTCCCTTACAAACAAAGCACAGTGCAACAAACTGGAAAACAAATTGCTCCAAAGCTTCACACCACCCTCCAAACATAAACAGCGCTAATTTAATTTCCCCTCCAATTGGATCTACACTAGAACAACTAACAAGCTAAATGGCTGTGCTGCTTAGTCACATTCCTGTTAGTACTCAAGGACAGCCAATCAAAACAAAAAGCAGATTGTACAGCTAGTTAGGAAATAAGACAAAAATGTTACTTTGATGCATTTCAGCACATAGGTTCTAAATCCAGGTTCTATCCTTGACTTCAGGAAGCTGAATAAAAACTAGTCGCCAAGAGATTGACATGAAAAGCAGAGTAGACAAACATCAGAAATTCGCATCCGCTGTAGCTCAGCCTTGGGGCTCCACTTCCCTGTGGGAACCTTGCAGACCCTTCCAAACCTCTTCCTCTTACCCTGGATTTCCTTACAAGCAGTTCAGAGAATTTCCATTAGTGGGAGAAAGTCCATGGATTTTTCGGTATTTGCAAAGTACTTATATTTTGTCAGTAATGCCTGTATTTAACCCAGAGGTGCAAATCCCCTTCTCCTAAACCACACAGGACTCAAGGCAGAACTTTACTGTGTCCAACTCCATGAAAACAAAAAACATATACCTGTTTTGAATTTCCGTAAGTTTTCTGAACTTCCATTATTCATGCTACAAAAAAAGCTGCAGTCTCCTAATAGGCAAGAGATCGTAAAAGATGACAGTTTATAGTATTCTACAAACTATACAAAAAATACTGCAAAAAAAGAGGAGAAAGAAATAAAAACATATGCATCTTCACATTTTATGTACCACTTTATATCACCTAAGAACAGCTATTAGAAAAGAAACACTGACAGCAAATTGCCTGTATCATTATACAGATCTTGCAGTATATAAACCACGCATTTGTTGCAACAAAGCTTCTTATGCTTCACTCTATTTTTTATGTGATTCTGTAAGCCAGTTTAAAAACAGGGACTTCCAAGAACAATATGCAGTGCACCACTTCTGCCATCAAAATGTTAGTACACACACTGTTCTACTTACGCCACATAATGCTTTTTATGTTCTTGATCTGCAACATGTTTTTCCCTTAATGTTTTCCTTTCCCTTTCTAAAAGAAAAACATGAACCATATCTTTAACTTTTATATACCAGATGATCATTCAACCTAGCAACTAAATTTTAACTGAGCATAAAAAGTGTCAATTTAAAAAGGAATTGTAGATGACAAAATACATGAGCAAGTTCTCCTCCACATTAAAGCCCAAAGGGACTTTAACAGCATATGTAATAATTCCTTGTGGAAAGTTTTGCAGGATCAGCTCTTGAGAAGTAGCAGCAGAATAAGGGAATCTCCTTTTCTCTCATGTGTACGTCTGTAACAAAGTAATGCCACTACAAGTTAGGAGTGGCTCCACTGGCTCACTATTTGGTTGGGAAAAATCTGTGCCTAACTCCCAAAATCAAGTTCTAATCCAAAACAGGTAAATGAAGGATGCTGATTACTACCTGCCATGATACACAGCCTTAAAAATGCAGGTTTGCTTATTATCCTGTTAAAAGCAGCTAATCTGAGAGAGACCTTTCCCCTGTCTTAATATAACAGAACCCAAACGAGAAACTGACAGAAAATATCTGAATGACCAGAGGTAGCCAAGATTGCCAAATTCTTTTGTAGAAGTTTAAGTAGACTTAGTGTGGTCCATACTTGCCCTCCTTAAAATGGCGTTGCATAAACCTTTTGGAGATACTGTACAGATAAAGGTGTTCGGAGGTGTTCCCAAAGCACAACTGCTGTGATAGAAGTCCAAAAAGTATAGAGAAAACAGGAAAACACAATTTTTTTCTCAAAGCAAATGAAATTTTTTTCTCATACTACTTTCTCAGACACAGCTGAGTGTGTGACCAGGCAACTCATCCCTAGACCATCCTGCTGCTTCCTGAACACGGCACCGCTCGGGATACATGTGCCTTTCCTCCTGTTGGCAAGATCAAAGCCTTGAAACATACGTTCAAGTGCCCCTCTGAATTGGCAGGGCACATCTCACACCACTGAATGCCAAAGAAAGGACTGCAGTGTAGCAGCACATATGTGACCCTGCAGCCACGACATTGAATGAAGGCTCTGTGGGTGTTTGCACCCAGCAGCTCAGCCCCATGCGACCTCCCCGTGTGGTCCATCCTCACTGAGGCCATTCAGCTCTTCTGAGCTCTCAGGTCTCCTCAAGCAGGCTCAGAACTCACAGTCTACCACACTCCATTACTGTGCCATTAGAGTCAAGTGTGACATTTTCATCATCTGTGTTTTTACAGTTTCGTGCAAAATATTTATGCATGACAACACATGTTCTGAAAAAAACATTTGGAAACATCTTGAAATTAGGTTTTTCTGTGTGCAAGAATTTGTCAAAACTATTGAGAAAAATGTGAAGTGCCACAATGTTATACTCACTATATTTTATTAACTGCCTTTGGCATTATCATGCTCTATAAAAGGCAGGAATGCAATTATGAAGCAAAGCTCATAAACAGAAGGTGAGGGGGGGGGTGCATAATCTTGCAAACATTAACTGAAAGTGAAGTTATTTTCTGCCAACTTTCCCGTTAAGACACTACCTATTTACATCTCTTTTGCAGCAGCATAAATTCAGGTTGGGCTTGAATGAAGCATTCCAGATCACTTCTCTTTGTTTCTCCTAAATAATCCAAATATTTTTATCTTGGATTGACAGTCCTTTTTCCTTATTTCCTTTTCTCCCTGACAAAATTAGAAATACTTTGCTTCAACTAGCTGGCAATGCAATTACTTTCACAGCTTAATTGATAACTCATTTGAAAGGAAAGCATTGAGGATATGGATAGAAAAAATTCTAGCATTGGAAATAGTAGATGACTCACTTCATAATGAAAAGACATAGCATCCATACCAAAGTCAAATAAACAACCTGTTTCCTCAGCTACATGTTTTAAAGACACAAGAAAGCCTGCTTCCATAGCATAAGGAATGTATTCCTGCCTAAGAACAAGGCCTGCAACAAAAATATCTTGCACAAAAAAAAAAATTTTACAGATAAAATTAACATATTCTCTACACAGCAATACTGAGAGAAACATTATAGGGCAACTCTAAGGACCAGAAAACAGAGTATTTCTAATACTATATGATAAGGACCATCCTTAAGTATTTAGGGATGAAAGGACTACATATTTGGGATCCATTTATTCTTCCATTAGAGTCAGTTGGGTAAAGCTTCAAACTCTGGAATACTACTTCTCTTTTGTTGCTTTGCTTTTCCATGTTTTCACACTCATTTTGGGGGAAAAAATCACATTTTTAATGGTTAAATAAATATTCTTATTTAGGAGCAAATGAACTTCTCTCACTAATACCCTATAAATATCCAAAGAAAGAATCACAAATAACACATAATACTGGGGAGGAAGAGAACTATCTGAATGCAGAAAAAAGAGACAATACACAGACAACCTGGAAGGAAGCGGAGATGCAAAGTTCCATAGAGCAAATTTAGCAGTTCATTACTGTAGCAAACAGGGTGAAATCAGCAGCTTAGAAGTGAACTGTCTTTTCAAACATCACAACACTCACGCTGCTTCATCAGTAAATTCATTCTCCATTGTATTTACGTGTCTGAGGAGATATACAACACAAATGCAACAGACAGAGGCAACTCCTCCACTGCTGTCTTTGAAAAAATGTTCTACAGGGAATGCGGGATCTGCCAGTTCTTACCTGACAATTTTTTAAATTCTCTCCAATGTGTTGTTTTTGTCTAAGAATCCAAGAGTTAGGCTGAAGTCTCCAAGGGTTCCTTGGACAGGTCACTCCCTGATTTCAGAGGAATGTCACATACAAGCTGGCTTTCAGAGCAAGAACCCTCAGACCCAGAGATATCCATACATATTACAAATGTTAAAAGAAGGGAGAGAAGAATTCCACAGTGAGTCAGTCATGGTATATAGTGGCCTTTTCACCTCTTCTAGAATTCAGGAATGCAGATGGCTTTGATGTGTGACCAAGCCTGCAAGACCTCTATGAACAGGTCTAAAAAAGTTAAGAACCTACTCTACTGTCTACCAATGGAGTCACACCTTCAGTGTGACACAATCTGAGAAATTATGGTGTTCATTATATACATGTAGGCGGAAAATAAGGAGAAAAAAAAATATGTTCAGTTGTAATTATATGTTATGTATGTTTATGTTACCAGGTATGCAACATACACAGTGGAGGAAAATTAAATCTTTTTGAATATCATAGAATATCATAGAATCAGAAAAGACCTCTAAAATCATGAGGTCCAAAAATTAACCCAGCATCACTGTGTTCACAAATAAACCATATGCCCAAGTGCCACAGCCACGTCTCACACAGGGCTCAAGCCTCCTGAGGGGCAGCACACAGGGCCAGGACAGCAAGAGGGGGATCAGCTGGAGGTCAGTCATTAACTTCCAATTCCGCAGTGACAAAGCAATCATTGGTTTCTGCGAGTTTAGTACTGTGGCCTAATTGTCTTAAAATCCTCAGCTCAGGACATCCCTTACACAAAGGTTCATCTTCAGCCTTGTTTGGGAAACGATACAGAAGCACAGCTCTGTGCCACTCAAACCTGCCCTTGGGCACACAGCTCTGAGGGAGGTCTTTGCACAGCTCACCAAACACAGGGGCCAAGAACAAGCTCATGAGCTGCTCTCCACGCCCTGCTGTGTCGGGAGCAGGTAAGTGCAATCCTTCAGCAAGAGACAGTACATTACCTACAATGCAGCTCCAGTTCATTCCATCTCTCATCATTTTGCCTCATCCGACATGAGAATGAATCCAAAAGAATGAGTCTCAATTACTAAAACTTTACCTGGTTGTAAACTCTTCCTGCAACATTGTGCCACCTGACCACTGCTGTTTCTAAAAGCACACACACAGAACCCCCAACAGGGGTTCCCCCACAGGGAACAGGCACCCTCTCATCCACAGGGAGCTTGCAATGCAAACTGCAATTCAGCAATTCCTCTCAGATATTAACAGATTCTAAAGTATTATTGAGACAACCAACTTCTACTAGAAAGTATTCATAAACACCGTGCCAAATTTAAGCTTGTGAATTAACACCATAATTATCTCTCTGAATATAGGAATGTGTATCACACCCCTATGTCTGTTACTAAACCTGGTGAGGATGAAGGACTTTCTGGAGTTGTTCCATGTGAGTGTATTTGTCCCTGAGACTAAAGCAACAACTTTACCATTTAAAGTGTTTAAACAGTCAGGAAAGAGAGCTTTCCTAAAATAACCATCCAAAAATGGTTATGCTGTGTATGACACTTTCCAAAGATGGCTATGCAGCGATATTTTCAAGTAAGAAAGGCCTGAAAAAGTGTAATATCTAAGAAATAGGAAGAATTCTCTTACACCAAACAATGGAATGTATGTCAAACTTACTTACTTTTTAATATCACGCACAGAATCCAAAAACTTTACCAACTGAATAAATAAGGAGACGTTATGAATGGCAGATTTATTTGGGTGAAGTTTTGAGAATTTGATTCTTTGAGATGGTAACTTCAAAATGGAAAAAAAAATCAAAAGTTTTTGGGAAAGTCACTAACATCTGTTTGCAGAAATATACTGTGCTTCGATTTGTAGATCTTCATGGTGTAATTTGATACATATAATCTAAATTTAAAAATCAAGAAGCAAGAAATTATGAGAGAAAACCAGAATAATGTTATTTTGAAAATGCCATGTTCTCATGTGACTCAAAACCTTCCTTCTCTACTTTTTCTCTCCATAACAATCTTACTGTGTTCTGATAGCACTGCATTTTCAGAAAAGGCTTTACGTAAGTTTTTCCAAACAGCACGAGTAAACATAGATAACAAAAACTATATTTATGCTTCCCCAAAAGCCTCTAGTAAAGGACAATCTGTTAATCTCAGCCCTTCCTCCTTCCCTGGTTCATATCATCACCATTAGCCACTTCTTCTCCAGCACTTTTTTCCTGTTGAGAGACTATCTCAGTTACTGAGCTTCCTGACTTCTGGGAGAGGGAGGTAAACACTTGAATTACAAATATAGTCACAATTAATATAGAGTTTCTAAGCACTCTATGATACACTACACCCTGTCCCACACTTATAAACATTTTTTTTAAATGATTCATATTTCTCAGAAAGAATAAGGCCTGCAAGATCTCTATGTAATGTAAAAGATGAAAATAGGAACAGACCAATTCTGAACACTGAAACAGTACCTTTGAAATTCAGTATCATTTCAGGTGGGTATACCCTAAATGAATCTCATTCCACTTCTCATCTAACCCGGTGGAAATTTGCCATTTGTGCCTCTTAAGAATCCAAAATAAAAGAAAGATCTCTACAACCAATACTAAAAAAAGGCATGAACATCTTATCCAAGGGTTTCTAGTATCACAGAAAGAAATCCGAATAGGTGGATTGAATTTTTAAACACATTGTATTAAACTTTGTTACTCTCTCGGTAAGACTTTTATTCATTCAAACTGCCACTCCTGATGTCTTCTGACACAGGAAGGTCTGGAAAAGAAATAACTACCTACATTGGACAATAACCATTACTGTATTGATGCTTCGGACTAGAAATAAAGAGTGTATCTAGCAGACTTGTTGCTGGAAAAAAGCTTTTTTTCCTTTCCCTGTGAAATTAGTTCATTTATTAAAAACCATTGTAGCAGCAGGGGGCTCCTGAGCTTGGCTTGCACTCACCCTCAGAGATGCACTGACAGCATCCCATGGGGGCCCTGCTGCACGTCACCTCCCCCACCACAGGCAACACATCCCATCTTTGTATGGTGTCAACAGACAACAGTTCTAGCAAGAATTCAATTACAAAATCCAGCACAAGCATAGTTACTATCATTGATTTTCTTCTTTAAAATCTGAACCTCTAAAAGGACAAAGTGTGCTTCTTCCCTCTGAAAGTTTACAACAGCATTCAAAGCTGCAAGGTTAGCTAAACATATTTCAGAGTATCTCCTTCAGTCTTCACAAACACATGCCTAGAAATTGAAATCCAGACTTACTCTTTTTCAAAGGAAACGATCACTCTCCCTCTCTGTTGACAGTGCCTGTGCAGGCACAAGCTCAGAGAGGCTGCAGCTTTGACTAACGACGAGTAGGATGATAACACACCTCTGCAGAGCTGCCACAGGTGAGATCTGGGGGGCTGTGCAGGTGACAAGGGCCTCACTGGCACAGCAAGGACTGGCATCTTGGGACACCTTCTTCTCAGCTGCACTTTGTGATTATGAAAAATCACCAGAAGACCACAAGGGATAAATTTTTAACTCTTTTTGTTTTAGGTACAATACAACTAGCAATATTTGAAGGCATACAAACCTTCAGTATTAATAAAAATACAAAACCAAAGTATTAATAAAGCAACAAGTTTATGTATGTGATGCCCATTGCACATATAAGCATAAGGTAGTCTTAACAGATATTTAAACTGCCAGCTTATTAAAAAAGATAGAAGACAAGAATGGATCGAGAGCATTCAAGGATAACATGGATACGAACTCCTGGCAAAGTGTCACTGTGCATGTGTATAAACGACCACACATGCAAAAACACTCAAATGAGATGCACAGACGATTGCCTTGTACATCAAACTACCTTATACTGTATGCAACCAGAACTTAGTGCAAAACCTGCCACAAACTGACCTCCTTTGGCACATACCAACCGTGAACCTGTCTCTACACCCAAAATGCCTGGCAGAACAACCAGGGTAGGATGGGGTAAGGATATTCCAACAAGAGCCTCCTGTTCACACACAGCTGCCCTTCTCACCAGCTCCAGCAGCACATTCACTGAACAGACCACTCAGATCAGCTCCAGCAGCTCCTAGGTTGAAGTGATTCAGTAAATTGTATGCTGAACACAGATCTAGGTTGTGGCAGGAAAACCAGCCTCAAGAAGTCAGAACAAGTTCAGCATAACAAATTGGAAAGCAAAGAGATTACATGAGAATGAACTGATAAAAATTAATCTAAGCAATAAAAAAAGCAACTGAGTAAGAGTTGATTTAATCATATGAAATAAACAGCTGAGCTCTTTCCAGAAAAAAAAAAAGACCAGAAATGGCTATTTTCTGCAGTATAGGGGAGGTAAAACTGGAATGAAATTAATCAGGTAACTGCATGGAAAAAGATCTTAACAGGAATAATTCGAATGTAAACATACTTTTCTTAGGCTAAAACTGTGTTCCACACATGAAAAAGATTAGAAATTTTTCCATATCACAACTTGTTCCTATTCCTCTGAAATAAATCCCTCCTGTCCGTAATTACAGGCAGTTCTCTTTGCTACTCCAAAACCAAAATTTAAAATATGTTTATCCCTTGAGCCCTACAGAATATGACATACTGAAGTCAGAATTTGCTCATACAAACATAGCTCCAAAACCAAGCTGTTTCATGACAGGCCAGATTTCAAGTCACAGCCAAAAAACAGCTTTATATAACAATCTATTTCATCAGAGGTGCTCATCACAAAATGCTCCAGCCCAACTATTTGCTTTGGGAATCCAACCCCTAGGGACCACATTAATCCAGCAAAATTCACATACCCATACCAAAGGGCTAAGGTTCTAGCAAGGATAAGAAAAGATGACACTACACAGACAAGTTAATGTTACTATCTTTAGAATATATTTACCTGGAATTACCTATCACAAAGCAAAATTATTTGGACTGTCATAACAAATGTGCCTCTGCAAATAATTGACTACATGTATTACTATAAAACTCATGAATTTCACTTGTTGCTTTTTTTGTGTGAATTCCTCCCTCCCCCAATTCCTCAAAAGGAGATCAATGTTCACCCATAAGGGAAGAAGCAGGTAGTACCCCTCATTCTCATACTTCATTAAGGAAAGATTCTCTCACAGTGGCAGAAAAATTTAAAAAGTTGCTCATTTTTGAAAAACACATGAGATGGAGCTTCAGGAAAGAAATCCAAAGTTAAAAAGAAATCTGATGGAAGTCCCTGTCCAACAGCTCCAGGCAGAGCTCCACATGAGCCATGCCATGGGCTCTGCTTCTGGGAAATGCTACAGATCTCAAATACTCTCCAGATAGAGGTGGTGATTGATTACAATACTATATATTATTGTATATATTATTTAGTGTTAGCAATATATGCATTTACATGCATACAAAGGCATCAAAACAACTTCACTACCACTGAGCAGATGCAGAATTCAAGTTCAGTTCCACACCAGACATCCTAAAGGACAATCCAGAGTCTTGGGACTCTAACAACATTTAAAAGTGATTTTATCACAGGACAGTGACAATGTATAAATATCCAGACCACTTGTAAAAAGAAACATGAAATCAAATTAAAATGTAATAGTGAAGTAAATCCGTAGCTGAAATACAGTATTGGGTAAACTTGATTATGATAGCCACGTACATACATCAATGGACATAACACCAGACTAGATTGAAAACAGAAGGAAAATAAAAAAAGCAATCCCTCCCATCAGATGGGGAATCACACCAAAGGAATCCAAACTCTTGTATCTGCAAACCACATGTGGTATAAATCCCATTGCCTTCCTCCACTTTCTCTTCCAAAGGTTTGTTTGGTTTTGAATTGATTTGGTTTATATTGAAGCAATTGACTCCCACGAAACATTTTATTCTGTATACTGTATGGGATAGAGAACATAGGCAAAATTCACAATTCAAAGACCAACACTGACTTCTAGATTCAGCTTTCAGAAAAAAAAATTAAAGAAGCAAATGACTGAAGAACAAACATGTATTTGGGTCCTTTTCCAGATAATTTCACCCACAAACACCTGCTTACATTTATACGAAGAAACACTTACTTTGGTATATGCTGATTATATCCTAGAATGCAAACCATTCATTTGACGAATTAAAAGCCCTGAGAGGTTGCAGATATATCAGGTAAGTAGGTTTGAATCAGCAATTCATCATAAATCATATACCTTGGTAAACCCTGGACCACTTTAATGTAGCACTTGAGCATGTTCTGTTTGTATTCAGTGAGCAGAATGCTATCAAAACAGACTGGGCAATTCAGTGAATTAACTGATACAAACTCTATGATCCTAACAGCTAAGAAAGGAAATACCTACAAAGGACCCCATCCCATTGCATTTCCCAGACTACTGAACTCTCTGGCTAAAACACTAATTGTTCACTTTCTTAAAACTTTGTTTCAAGAACTAAATCCTAACTTTAACTAATTTTTTTTTTTATTCTTCATTTCTAACATAAATTTGTCCATATTGCAGAATTATTTTCCATACTGCTTGGCTGATTATGGTGCTAGTTGGGCTCATCTCATATCAAGAGACCCAGAAGCAAAGCATCACAAGCCCAGTCCGCACAGAGAGCACCAGATTTGACACCCAATGAATCAGAAATACTTGCATATCACCTTTCTCTGCAAAACACTTCCAAAAACCACCACATATAAAATTAAGCACTGTATCATCTGATACAGTGACACTGGCCTGTATCATCATCTGATGCAAGCACCAAACTGTGAAAAAGCACTGAAAAAAATTCCTCCCGGAAAAATAAATCATCTTCAACTACAACTCAGATGAAGTAAACGCTTTAACAAAAGTAGTGCTGTGTTTTCATTAGATTGTCAGGATTTTTTAAATTATATTTTTATATATATTTAATATATATTATAATAAATAAAAATTTAAAGGCAAAAAAAAATTGCCAACACTGAAAAATCCACCACAGTAGTTGCAATTCAGTGTTCCTTCTTATGTTAAAAAAATGAAGCACCTCTTCTGAATTAAAAAAGTTTATAGCTCTTCTGACGCACAAGGGCTTTTAAAAACCAAATTAATTCCTACCTTTAAGAATAATTATCTTATCTGAAACTAAATATAACCAGGATAATGCTACTTTTTCATGGAACGTAAAGTCATCATTTGAGTCGCTCTTCTTAAAAACCACTCTGTGGCTTGTCCCAGACACACTCCAGGAGGTGCCTGAAGTAACTGGAAGGAAGTTCGCTACAAAACTTGCTATACTGCTCCAACAACTTTGTTTATGCTCTTATACAGTACAGTCATGAACACTGACAGAAGCCAACATGAATTTAAACTATGCTGCAGACTAAGAGTAGAAAAATTCTGCGATTTGAACAGAAGTGAAAGAATTTTTGGCCATTTTAGTGATGCAAACATTTATATTCAGACTTTCTCCTTGAAGTCTGTGATGTTGGATTAATTAAATGCTACCTGCCAGATATACCCATCTGCTGCAGCTAGGCTAGCATCTGATTTAGAACTAACTCTGGTAACTTCATACTCTACCATAAGCATTGAGCTCATGAGATATAGCTTAATCTGACACAGTTCTCAGATTTAAATGTATTTGTTAGCTCAAACCAAAATTGTTCTTCATTTATACCACTGGAAAACTACAGGACCTTGTTTCTAGGAAAGAAATTAAGATTTCATATGACTTGTAACTTAACCTCTCCGACCCCAGGAAAAAAATTAATTTTCTTCAGATAAGTTTACTACACTAAAAAGAATGACAGCTAATATCGACTTTATAATGCCACCATACAACAGGAGTTGTCAAATTCTCTCCCATATCACAATCCCGCTTCCTTGGGCCTTGCTCCCCAAAAAAAGGAGCACTTACTGCATTGGGAGAGGCACAGCAGTGACAGCAGGCAGTCCTAAATCACAGCTGGGATGGCTGAGAAAGAACATCAACTGCACACAGCAGCTTTGGTAGTCATCTGTCCAGATTACAAGCCCAGTTTGCTTAGGTCTAAACCAAATGTTTACTTTAACCCACCACCAACCACTGTTTCTCAACATGACACTAAAGTAAAGCCTTTAACACCCCGTTAATGGAGTGGAGGATTTTTAAGTTCTTAACTGTTATCTGCTGTAACACAGTTCACAAGTAGCAGTAAACTGTGAAAATAACAACAAACAGACTGCCATAAATAAAAAAGTTATATGAACCACAGTACAGACTAAAAAGATTTTGCACTCCAAGATTTCACTGAATTTTTGGACAAGTTCAGTATTTGTTCTGATTTATTCTAGCCAGCGTTCTGCTACCACTGTCTGCTACACAGCACTGGAAATACAGTCCTCACAGCCTCTATATATTTAGCTTACTCAGTGTATTTTTTTAAGCTCAGAAATGAAGAATAATTACCAATTTTTTTAATGATGCATAAGTACATATATTGTGGGCAATATACTATAAAATTAGCATCTTTGAGCAAATGGAGCTGTTATCACAGCTAAAGCACTTTAAAACCTGGAGATAAAAAAGTATAACTTTATACAGTGATGTGCATTAAACATTGGCAAACACATTAGGCTCTTACCAGGAATGGACTCCAGCAAATGCAAGAAACACACATTATAGCCAAGAGCTGAATGATCATTTCGAAATGATGAGATCTGCCTTGTCTTTGTTGACTTTTAAATTTGACTCTTAAGAGGGTAATTCCTGTGACAGCATTGCACAAGAACGAAATAGCAAGGGCCAGTAACCCAAGGCAAGAAAAAAGCAAGAGATAAAATCTGTCTTCCCAGTCCTCAACATGTTCAGTTTTATAGAAGCACCAGGTCCTCGATGCTTGAATTTGGTAGGCTCTAAACCTAAGAATAGGCAGCAAAGCTATAAGAACAGCAAACAGACATACCATAGTCAACATCATTTTCACATGTCTAGAAGTCATTTTTGTAGAGTGAAATATTGGCTTAGTGACTCCAATGCACCGTTCAACAGCCATCACACTGCCCAGGAAGAGTGGGCACAGACCAAAGAAAACCATGCAGATGCCAAAAACACTGCAAAGAATGTTGTACTGGTTAAATCGAATCCAGTCTTTATCCGATGCATACACAAACACTGCAATGGCTCCATTGATGAGGTGGCCGAAGAGATCTGTGACAACCAAGCCACTGGCAAGAAGCAAAAAGGAGGCTTTCGATTTCTGTCTAAATCTCTGGTATGCCTTCATGAGAATTGCTATTGCAAGACTGTTGGACAAAATTCCCACTGTCATGAATATTATGGAGAAGAAAACTGAAATCTTATTCTCCGTGTGGCAGGTTGTGTTTTTCAAGACTCCAAATCCAGCCAGCCCCGGTGATTTTGAACTGTTCATGGTTAAGAAGGGAGATGCAGCCCTCAAAGCATTTCAGCAGTCTTGCAATCAAAAGGCATCTGCAATATTAAAAACAAATATACACAACACTGTAAAAGGCATACCACTGTTCAAATGGCATTTCAAGCAGAAATTCCATAATATTAGCCTGTGGTACAAATCTAATTTTCCGGTTTTCTGAGTGATATGATATGGCATCACATTTTAAGCACATCAGTCACAGAGTAAAACAATTATCTGCGTGCATTATACAATGCAAATATAGACGACAGGACCTTTAGAGTCTCTGCATGTGTAAGACATACAAAATAATGTATAAAATGCATAATGCTCATATGCACATAGTAAAAGAAACCATACAAACCATTCTGGTGGTCAAACTACTTATTCTAGGAGTATGTTGCAAAAACGTATTTATCAGACCAACCACAGTCAAAAGTGAAAGACTCGAATATTTAGAGATTACAATCTCACTCTACTCTTGTTCTCACTGTTAAACATTTATTTTCAAAACAATACCCTAACATCTTCCAAACAATTCTCCTCTCAAAATTTATTGTTTCAAAGCTTTAACCTATCCAACACTGAAGCCTTCGACTTCCCAGTGCTCTCGCTGAACCACAAACTTGGTTTTTAGACACTCCCTAATTCAGAAACCAATTCTGCAAGTTGCTTTAGACTTTATCTCCCATCTCTCCCAGGACTTTTCTGCTGGCAAAAGCTGCCCAGGCAGGAAAAAAAAAAAAAGTAGGATGAAAAAAGGAAAAAAAAGGGGCAGGCGTTAATAACCCATACTACAAAGTGCCGCCGTAGCCTGTTACTGAGCTACATCGGTAACCGGGCACGCCGGAGCAAGAGGCATTTCTGCGATGCAGGAGTGCTCGACCGACAAACTCTCGGCAAACTCCTCAGCCGGAGCCCCGCACCTCCCTTCCCTTCCCACCTCCCCACGCTGCCGCTGCCGAGCCCGACCCTCAGCAGACACCCGCGGGCAGCGCCGGTGCGCGGGGAGCGGCGCCCCCTTCACCGCCCCGCACGCCCTTAAGCGCTGCCGCCGCCG
>WEIV01008433.1:2732-41565 GCA_013390005.1 Calyptomena viridis | reverse complement strand
CCCCGCAGGGCCGCGGTTCCCAGTGCGCCCGGGACACGCACCTCACACCTGGCTCGGCGCCCTGTGCCCGACCAGGCTGCGGAGGCTGCGGGGCACACGGGCAGCCCCGGGCGGGCGCTGTCCCACGGAAGTGGATCCCCTGCGCTCCTAGTTCCCCGCCGCGGGAGCAGGGAGCGGCGCGGGGAGCGCGGAGCCCGTCCCCGTGGTGTGCCGGGGTGCGGAGGCGTCTCCGGTCAGGAGAGCCAGGCTGCCGTGTCACATCACGGCGACAGGGCCACCCCAGCCAGGCAGGGCGAGTTCCTGCCAATGTGCTGCAGCCAGAGCAGTAGCAACTCGTGAGGAAACCAAGAAGCCAGATTTCTCAGCCACAGCCTCATCTCTTCGCTTTCCAAGTGCTGCTTCTCAGCTACTCTTCACCAGCACGCAGGGAGCTCGGGAAGGGGCAGCCCGCAGCAATACTGTCAGGGATGTAGCTGGGCACATCATTGGGCACACATCCCTTGCACCTAACGGGTCACATAGACCTAACGGTGCTCCTTGGACAATTTCTCCACTGGAGAAATACGATGAGAACGCGTCCGGCCGAGGCATTAATCACACTATGGATAAGCCTGGAAATTCACGAGTTCTTTGTTTCCTATCATGTAGTCATGCTGTAACAACTTGAAGTTGTAGATAATTTTCAAGTTCTTTCATCACTCAATGTTCAGGACTATGAAACAGGGCTGAATGGGAACTTTCATTAAGAACTCTTACTATAAAAATAAGCCAAAGTATAAAATCAAGGTAAATTGCAAAATCAAACTGTGAAATACTGCAGAATTTGTCTTGGGCAGCAATGATAGAGAACTTACATCTGTTTTGATTGAGACACAGTCTTGAGTTGTACTATTCCTGGTGCCACAAGACAATTATGTAAAAATTAAATTCTCAAATGTATTACAGTTTTTGCTTACCTTCATATCTTGGATACTATGGGTACAATTTGCCTCTCCCTAATCCACCAATAAGGAAATACTGGCCAGATAAATTCATTCTTTCAAAGAGTGTTTCAAGTCAATTGCATAGACAGTTAAAAACACCACATGATGGCCTTCTTCCTCAAAATGCATGTCAAATTTTGGCATTTTAGAATACAACGAGCAAAAATGCTCAGTTTGGCCTGATTGAAACCTACAAATTTCAAAGTTCTTTTTTTAAGACAACAATAAAACATAAAAACATCTCCAAATACATTATTGCCCATTAAAGTTCAGAGGAAAAGAGTTTATTTTATGATTCCCTGGTCAGAAATAAATGGAGATTGCAAATTACAAATAGCTTGCTTTATTCTCTCCTTTCCTAGACACATTTCTTCACCCATTCCTCCTAAAATTTGAGTCATTTCTGTTTGAAGAGAAGCAATGAAGTTGGTACTTCAAGACCCTGCAGTCTGGGAGGTAAAAACTAAAACACCATTATCAGCTAGATCAAGACAAAGAGAAGAACAGAAAAACCTCAAGACAGCTGTTTTAGTGTGCTTGTAAAAATGTAGTTAGGGTAAGGAAGGAAAAGGCAGGCTTGTAGAGTGCATCTTGAGTAAAGCAGTGATCTGCCAAAAGGACGGAGAGTGGCATTTCATTTGCTGCAGAGATGGAAAAAAAAAGGCAAGAAACAGCGTTAGGAAAGTAAATACATAAACTTTCATCTCTCTTTCAAGAAAGAGGCACCAAAGAGTGTTCCTGCACCGTTCAAAGAGCACAAAGTGCCACATCCCAGTGTTGTGCTGTGAGCAATGCAGCAGCATGTTAAGTGTCAGCATAAGCAGGACAGATATGTCTGGAGCTCAGCCCTGTACACGTTTGTGTGCTCCTGATACAAGAATAACTGAAATAATGGCTTCTCAAGAATGGGGAGGTTTTGTAGGGTTATGGCTAATTAGGATGGTGATTTCAGGAGGTGTTGGAGCTCTGAAAACTGGCAATGACACCATCAGAACTAGGTTTTTCATACCGACCGATGGTCGGCTCCTTTTGTTTCCTATTACTAATGAAAAGAGAAGGTGTGACCAAAAGTGTCCCATCGCAGCCTCTGCTGTGGGTCCTGGCTGGGGAGCCACTGCTTTCTCAGAGGGGAACAGTTTTTTCATATGTCATACACCTGAGTGGAAGCCGTGGGAAGGGAGAGGAAGGATTATTGTCATCTTCATCAGGGCTCTTCCTCTCATCAACAGTTGGCCAATCAACCATAATGGAACTCCCTATATGGCTGAAAACAAAAGCTACAGCTGTGGGAGCCACATAGGAGTATTTCTTAGAGGCTGTGTCTCCCTGGCTGTCCAAAGCCTGAAAAAAGACTGAAGAACTGAGGTGGTACCACTGGCTTAGCTCACTGACTTCAGCACTTCTTAATGTGTTGGGAAGCTTGTGTTTGTTGCAAAACCCTGGACTCCTGGATACGCCAAGAATCAGGAAGATAAATACTCTTTTTGGCACAAGTTTCAGCTTCAATGAAAGAATCAGCATTCCCTGCTCCTATTCAATAGGTTTAAATTCAGAAGCATTAGTTAACATATACAAAGATTAAAAGTTACAGAGATGAAAGGACATCTCATGTGTGTGACTATTACAATCCACCAATTAGTTACCAAACTCCAAACAATGGGAGGAAAATGTAGAAAAAACTTCTGGATGAGGAAGCATGTTGCTGGTTGGCAAATGAAGTCTGCAGTTATCAGATCTTCAAACACCCCTGTTACAAATCCAGGAGCATACTCAAGTACTGCTCTAATTTTTCACTAAAGACCAGCTCCAAACAACCCTGCTGTGAATGAACAGGTAGATATTTCAGTCACATCATCAAAGCAGATAGAACGCAAATAGAAACAATATTTCTTCCCCTTTTTTTCATCTACTCTTAAATTTCTTGTGCAGGCCTCAAAGACAGTTACTATATACTTTTATTACATTCACAATTCTCACTGCAAAATGTTGGAAATCTTTTCTTTTTGCACATAACAGCAGTAAGTGTCATCTTTCCATTTTGTGGAATTTTCGTGATATACAAGTCTTTATATTTAGGAGACAAAAGTAGTAAATCAGAATAACTATGGATGGAAATTATTAATATAGGATCAGATTTGGGGCACCTCAGTCAAATATCAGTGAAAATCCTTCAATTAAATGCCACGTTGTTCAGCCCATAATTCTTTGAGACAAAAAAGACTTCTGAGGTGACAGACATTGACAGTGAGTCCTACAGTACTCATTCCCATGAAGGGTTAGAGTTGCTGTCTTCCATTTCTTCAAAATTAGAAGTCCTTCAGGACTTCCTTCTCCTCTGGAATTAGTGTTACTCCTGCCACCCCCAAGGAGTGACTTCTATCAAAGATCCAACTATAGAAAATGATTGAGCTATGCAAATGAAAGAGCAAATATCCAGGTAAAGGTAAGAAAGGAGATTTAGAGTAGGTGGGATTTACATCAGACAAAATTGTACATACTAATGCATACATACTGTTCTAAATATTATATGGCTGACAAAAACAAATTAATGCAAAAGATAAGTTTCAAGAGGTCAACAACCAATGCTGAGAGGTTGGGCAGAAGATTGCTCTGTTCTGAAGCTAGCAATAGGCAGAGAGCAGAAATATGCAGATGAAAAATTATAGTCTTGGAAAGTCTGAGTCACTACTTAAGAACACCAACATTACTAATTCTTCTTGTATTTTTAGTGACATTATTTAGTATTCTCATTACAAAATGAAGAATTATTTCCCTGTCTTTTTTGAGGTTTTACAGCAGATTTTCAAAGAAACTGTGATTCTAAATCACATGTAAGTGAAGGATAATTTTCTATCTCATGTCATTAAAGAGTTAAGACTGATAAGGGCTAATTTTGCTTTACAAATTAATTACACCTCGTGTCTGAAAAATGTAATCAGAAAATGAAGTCAGTAATATGGAATGTGATGATGTACATAGTAAAATGGCAGTAAGTGCACAAAAAAGGGTTTCACAATTTCTTAAGCTTTTGAAGGCTTATATAAACAAACCTTCAAATAAAGCTTGCTTAAAAGCAAGTTGTGTCCCCTCAAGGTCCTGGCTTGATAATGTCAAGACAAAACAGTAAGTTTCTGCGAAAGCTGGGAAATAGATTTTGAAAGAACACATGCACTATCATATTGGTGTGCTGTTAGACATTGTAGGTACCTGAAGCAAGTAATGGAAGTTGCAATATGTCTCCTTAAAGATCTGGTCTCAGAGTCCTGGATTTGCTTGATTCTTGAGGAGAGTGGATAAAATACTTGCTGTATCCTGTCATATTAAAAATATACACTTTAAAATATGTTGAAACACTTCACCAATTAAAAGAAGTGTGGTTCAGCAGAATGCAGACAACTCACCCATGGCTTTGTCATTCTGCTAACCACCACTCTGACCTTCATACCTCACTGTGAAGTAGTTTGTAAAACAGTCACAAGCTGTAGCTTAAGTTGCCTGAATTGGGACACTGGCCAATGCAGTTAAAGGAGGAAATTCCTAGGTAGTTAAATATAAATTAATGGTGTTTTGCAACAAGTTCCAGATCAGTTCAGAAAGTTAAAAACACCAATGTGCCTGTAGGCATTCAATATCAGAGTGGAATAAAACCAAGAAAGGCCATCGGGAATCATAACAATAAACATGCATCCTTCTGCTGAGATTTCCACCTGCTGATATCCAAAAAAAGGACTGCTTGGTCTTACTGGAAGTACAGCTGTGGATAATGGTGTTCTATTTTCTAAACATTCCTATCAGTAAGGAAGTTAATTCTTTGTTTCTTGATAATAAGACATGGCTCCTAGCAAATTGGTGTAGATAAAACTAAGCGGAAATATTCTCAATTTCCCTGGTGAAGTTTGGAAGGGGGAGGGAGGACATAGAAGTTTGCTATAATTTTGACATTCATGTTTGCATTGTAGTTCTTTTCACTAGAAGGAGCAAAGAGAGATTTCTGTTTTAACTGATCTTTTCTCTGTGGTGACCAGTGACAGGACCTGAGGGAACAGCCTGACATTGTGTCAGGGGAGGTTCGGGTTGGATATTAGAAAAAGATTCTTCACCCAGAGGTTGGTTGAATGCTGGAACACACATCTCAGGGGAGTGGTCACAGCACCAAGCCCAACAGAGTTCAAGAAGCATTTGAATCATACTCTTGGGGAAATGGTGTGACTCTTGGGCATGGTCCTGTACAAGGCCAGGAGTTGGACTCAATCTTTGTGGGTCTCTTCCAACTTGGCATTTCTGTGACACTTTGATCTTGTTCTCACAAGAATCCAAGAAGTCCATTCAGAACCAAGCCCTTAACCAAGGAATTTGGCCATCAAATGGCTGATGGCACTGTTGATAGCAAACAGATACCAGCAGACCTGCAAAGCAAGTCCTTGATAGGAATTTTGCACCAAAAATGTCAGCTAAACTGCTGAAACAGCTGGATTTGACTGAGTCACCATGGTGTGTTAGCAGAGGAGAGAGCTCAGCTATCAGAAACACAGACAAAACTCATAAGTGGAAAAAAGTTACTAAACTAGAAGTTTCCAGTCTAAGACAGAATATTTGCAATATGCAATATGCAATATGCAATACAGCAACAACCTATTTGATGCTTTACCGTCTTATTCACGTTTTTTCCAAGAAATGTTTGCATAAACATAAAAATTAAGATGCTGGTTACTGGTCAAATGATTTACTAAAGGATCATGCCAACCAATGCTGAATATTAGAAGTGGCTATTGAAACCTTTCATTACATCAGTTATTGATCTGCATTTGTTTCTGCTGAGAAATACACTTTCATCCCAATCACATACTGTTACTCTGAAATTAGCTGATTACTTCAAACAGGGGCTAACTTGACTATAACAGAAACAACTGCAGGACAGTAATTTTTATTTCTTCATTTACAAACCTTGTGTATATCTGGTACTTTATTGATACCTTATTTTTTATTATGCCACTACAAGGCATACATGGAAGATGGTTAGGAACCTTCTGTGTGTAGTTTGGCTCTTTCTTATGTGCAGTTTTATGCATTACTTTGTACAAGTATATCCCTGAGAAATAAGGAAAGAGAAATAGAATAATAACAATATGATTATATAGCAGATGTGTCACTGAGGATGTTCTTCCTATAAACTGATGAATTTGAAACCATTCCCTTCAAGAATTTATAGGAAGCTTCACATAAAAGTTCTGTACCCATTTATGTGACTAATGAATAGCAGATTGAACATTTTTTACAACTTATTTTTCAAAGTTACATGTCATGTTTCAGAATCAAGGGTTGCCTCCTTTATAATTATATAGAGGATCATTTTTTTGTGCTACTGTAGACCCAAATGTTTAAACGGCCAGAGAAGACACGTATTCATGACTGACTGAATCCTGCCTGTTCAGACTGGGGTAATTTGTAGTGAGTGAGCTTAATCAAGAGTGCAAGTATAACAATAACAGTATCATTTTCTTTCATTTTAAATACGTGGGACAAAATGTTCTCTTTTATGACTCACCACTTTAATATTTGGACACATAGAAACAAAAAACCTACAAAATTATGCTAATTGCTGAGCCACATTAACTCCTTTTATGTTCTTCCACTCTCCAGAATGGAGACACTGTAAAACTAAATTAGAAGAAATCTTTCATCAAGTATTCTTTTCAATCATTTTACTCAAGTCAAATTAAATAAAGACATCATTTCCTTCAAATTGTCCTAACCTATTATGCCGTGTAACACAATGGGCAAAATAAGTCCATTACATGGATAAGGGTATCATTAAGAGTATGCCTGCTGTATGCTTCCAAGTTATATGGTATTATTTATTTTGTTTCTTTACTGGTATACATGTTTAAGGATTTGATATATGAAGGCTTGACAGATTAAACGCTTCTAGAGGCTGTTTTGAAACTAAAGGGTTGTATTGTTCTGTTGGCTGCAAACAGAATTTCCACAATATCTTGAAAGAAATAATCTATTTAAAATCAGTGACCAATAGTTCACTGAGTTCATTACTCATTTTAGTAGTCATGTCATATTACCTCGACACTTATTTTCTGGTCTAGCCAACAGACCTGTCTCTTCAGACTTTTTCAATTTCACAAACATGAACCAAAAAAAATCTTATTTTCTCAATACTTCAATAAATAGTTCCAGAATTGAAACACCAATGAATAAATCCACTAGTTATGATCTGCTGTTTTAAAGACAGCCAGATTAATATTAGTTGCTCCTAGAAGCAGAACACAGCTGCATTTAAGAGCACAAACAAAAGCCTCTTTTTAACATACAACCCTTTTGCATTCACAGATGTAAAGGGGGATAAACTGATGGATTTCTGTGTGTTAAAAATTTTATCATTTATTGTAAAACCTTTCTAATCTTTCACAAAAATGTGTAGTAACTAGACAAAGGGGAATGGATTCAAACTAACAGAGAGTAAATTTAGATTAGATATTAGGAGGGTGAGTGTGATGAGGCAATGGAACAGGTTGCCCAGAGAAGTTGTGGATGCCTCATCCCTGGAATTGTTCAAGGCGAGGCTGAATGGAGCTCTGAGCAACCTGGTCTAGTGAAAGGTGTTCTGGCCCATGGCAGAGGGATTGGAAATAGATGGTCTCAAAGGTCTCTTGCAACCCAAACCATTCTGTGGTTCTATAATTCTATGGTAATCATACATGCCATAGTCTATGAAGATCTTCTAAATTTACATGTGCTATCTGTGATCCTGGAATTCTGTATCCTGTATTCAAATGCTTTACCCTTGAATTTGTGCTCTGGAAATATGTTGCCATTTATTCCACATCAAAGAGAAGGCAAACTTTGACTAAAATTCCATCTCATACATCAAATGTGGAAGAGAATTATAGAATACTTGTAATCATGAATCCATGATTTAATAGATTTTCATTCTGAGACATAATGGAAAGCTTACAGTTTAAAGTCTAACATTACCAATTAAGTATGCTCTTCTTCTATAATTGTAAGGGAGGTGGGTAACATAATTGATAAAAATAAAGGTCTTAGAAGAATTTTTGAAATTGTTCATAAAGGTCTAAAGTTAATTCCAGAGACATAAAGTAAAATTGTGGTGATAACTGAAAAATAACTATAAAGTCAGTGAAAATGATGGAAAATATTGATTTGGAAGCAATCAGAATTGTAAACCTTAAATTATTATAGAGTTGGATGAATTATTTTATCCTTTTTTTTCCAAAATTCAAATCTAACAAATAGTTACAATGGTGGAAAAATAATTTATATTCTAATAATGGGAAAAAAGATTCTATCAAAGTGATTATTACTCATCTATTTAACACTGCACAACACACTTTTCTGAAAGCACCTACTATTGCACCAACATTGCTAACTCTACACCTTCAAATCTGGGCCAACCATGGAGATTGGGAAGTAAACTTCAGTACCAAGATCCCTTTCATGTTAGAGTTAGGTTTAGGGTTCTGACAGACAGAAATCCCACACTGCCAGCAAAACTGGGGCTGAAAAAGGTATGCCAAGAGGATCACTGCAGGGCACCAACATTGCTGCCTCAACATTTTTCCAATTTGGGCCACCCATGGCCATGGGGACCTCAGGGGCAGCGTCAAGGTGCTATTCTACTTAGGCTTAGGGTTCAGAAAGCCAGAAAGCCCACAGTGCAAGGGATACTGGGGCTGCAAAAGGCATGCCAAGGGGATCACAGAAGGCCACTAAGGAGTCTACATCCACCCTTTTCCAGGCTGGGCCAGCCGTTGAAATGGGGACCTCAGCCACAGCATCGTCATCATTCATTAGGGTTGAGGTTCAAGTTAGGCTTCAGAGAGCCACAGGGCCTACACCTCCAGGGACCCTGGGGCTGCAAAATGCATGCTCAGTGCATCATGACAGGGCACCAACCATACAGCACATCTCTTTTATTAGCTGAGGTTTCCTGACAGAACCGAAACCGGCTTAGGTAGTTTAACATTAGCATCGTTGTTGATAATTAATCTCTGCAATGGGCATCTTTTTTTACCTTGTCGACTATACAGGTGTCATAGTTACAGAGGCTGGGACCGGTTTATCACTATGTGAGTATAACCAAAAGCTGTATATTCTATAACTCTATGTCATTCCTGATGGGCTGTTAATAATAAATCATTGGTAACAGCTGCCCAGGGCACAGCTCACACCTCAGGCCACAACAGATAAGGAAAGAGATCTGGGGAGACATTAACACCTCCACACCCAGCTGGAGGGTCCTACCTGCTGATGGGCCCAGCTGCACTGACACAATAGGCACTTACAATGGCCCACATCATCAAAGAATCAAAAATATTCTGTGACTCAGAGTTAAACCACCCATTGTGAAATTCCCTGCCCTTGGGGGAGGTACTGGGCATTACCACTTGAACCTGGGAATATATAATCTTCAGGGTTTGGGACTTGATCACTCATTGGATCCAGAGGGAGAACAGAAGTCCAGCAAGACTGTGACTGCCACTCCTGAGGAGACTGCCATCACTCAGAACTACAACCCTCCTCCTGACTAACAGTTTTCCTTTCCTTTTGCTTTGCACCCAGGAGTTGCACACGATGCTCAGCACAGGAGCTAAGGAGCACCATGCTGTTCCCATCCCAGAGTGCTGGGTTGTACTTTGTCCTTGTGGGTCAAAGCCAGTTTTTTACCTTGTGTCACTGTATGTATTGTAATCTTTTTGGTAAATTGTAGCTCTGACTTGTGGCCTCTCTAAAATTAGGTTTGTTTTTCCTGCCGGTTTACTTTTAAACCAGCACAACAGGGAAAGATCTTATAAAATAAAAAGGATTGAGGTTGGCTTAGTGTTGGGGCTTTGGGTTTTTTTACACTGAAAAAGGCACATTATTTTCAATCAGATGTTAAAACGATCACCTTTCAAACACAGCAGAAGGCTTATCTTGACTGATGCCGCAGCACTGTAAATTACTGGCAAGATTCATATAAAACAAAATGATGGATAAAACTGAGAGGTAATATTCTGGTATTGGAACCTATATTAGTCTTGAAGATAAATGATGCGTGTCTGGAATTCTTATGCTTTTTTAAGGGCCTGAGAGAGAGAAATTGTGCAAGTACCAAAACTATTGATAATAGTTGAAGGAAATGAGTTGGCATAATCACCATTTACCTTCCAGAGGACAAAATAGTATATTCCTTGGCCCAATATGTCATCCTACCTCCCCTGTAGGATTTGTGAGAACAGCTTTCCAACACTCTTCGCCTGTGATACGTTCTGTTGAAATATAAAAAAATAAATTATATGGAGTCATAAGCCTGTCCAAGAAAAGCAAATCATTGCCAAATAGAAGTGGAAGTGAACAAGTGGACACATTAATAGCATAAGAGGGAAGTATGAGGTGTGTAATTGAAGAGTAACAGATATGAGGAATCATACAGAGTTTTATTTTTTTGGAGGGCATGGGGTGTAATAAAGAAGAATATTGTGGGAGCCTTACTACATCTCCACTCTTCCCTATTCAGGTTCTCTAACCCTAAAGATGGTTATAAGTACAGTATCTCCCCTTCCCAATATAGATTTATAATGGCAAGATAAGTTTCAATGTTGAGTAGAAAAGTATGAGAAAAACCTTCTTTTAGACATGCACACATTCTGTATCTGTACTTTCCTGACAGACATTAAACAAACATATCATGTTCTTTTGGGAAGCAAGAGAAATCCAGACATTTATAAAAGACACATCTTTTTATGACTATGAAATAGCAGGAAAGGCCTAGGTGAAGTACTTTCAACTGCTTCTCTATTCCTAGATTTTTGCTGCTCAATAGTATAAAAAACTGAACCAGAAAATTCGTAAATTATTTAGAAGAAGCATATTTCCTTCCATTTTAGTCAATTTATGAACAGTCCTGCATTTGGACATTGTAAATGTGACAGCCATAGGACATCCAGAATACACATTCGCTTGTCTCATCACATAAGCAGAGCTGGCTGAATTACCAGCAATGCCAGCTTTGCAGATACATTTAATCAAATCCATGGCTTTATCTGCTGTCACTGGGAACTTTCTGAATCTTATTTGAGGCACAGGCTGACAGTCAAGAGTCTTGGAATGTAAAAGGTAGAACACCTATTGACTTCAGCAGGATTGTACTCTGCCAAATAAACGAATGGCTGTTCACTCACAGGCAAAACACAGACCAGTCTGCACATCTGTCACTAGAGCAAAAGCCATGGAAGGAATAATGCTGGCAATATGTAGACCTAAATTTAGTGCAGCTAAGAAAATCTTCATCTAAAAGTAAGGAAAAAAGCAGAAATTAATCTGATGATAGATGGAGTATATAAGTACCTAGAAAAAAAGAAAGCAAATACAGATTGTGTCTGTACAGTCATCATACCAAAACCATATCCTAACTTACATCTAGGAGCTGTTTGTCCTAGAACCAAGGTGAGCAATGCAGTTGCTCTAACAACGAAGAGGATCACTACAGTGTATTTAAGGTGTTAAACAATACTTATAATCCAAGAAGGAAACATAATACTCAAGATGAACAGTTTTATTTAATTTGGTTTTAAAGCAGTGGTTTTTTTCATATGTGACTTGAGCAACATCTGTTGCAGATGATAGCAGCTAAGAGACACTTGGCTCTCGCAACAGTACGATCTCTGTAAGTTTAAGAACATTGCACAAAAGCTTTTTCTTTTTTTTTTCTTCTTAAGAAAGAACTGGGAGATGAGGGAAGTGAGTAAAATTTTTAACATTGGCAGATTGTTTGCTTTTATGTAAACAACCTCAGGGTGTTTGTTGAGATGCAGTATTCAAGAAGGCAGATTCTATTTCATAATAAATGAACTTTTAAATTATTATGACATACTAAATCACACAAACAAGTTTTTCCCAATTCAGAAAACTTCTGACTTTTTTAAAATCTTTTTCGTTACATCAGCAAATGTACTCTTCTCCTCAGATAACTCTTACTTGCTTTTATCCTGAATTTTCTGATCCTAATTTCATTTACATCACCAGCCAATCCTATCACTAGTATTTAGAGATTTATAAACATTTCATGGTAATCTTGAAAATGTATTTGTGATTTATTGAATCCAGTCCTAATGAAGGTCTGTTTTAAGGAAACGTAAACAAGAGGGACTTGTGCAATTTCTATTCTAATGCAATTTGGAAGCAGAGACTCCTACAGAGAGGAAATGAGCTGTCCCATGGTTATTGTACTGGTGTGGAACTCAGAAATTCCTGATTTAGTCCTCTGTTCTACTGTAGACTTCCTAGATGACCTTAACCAAATCTCTCTCTGCTTCTGATCCTGATGTGTAAAATGAAATAATACCTGTTTCCTGGTTAACAGATGTAGGAAAGTGAAACACAGCTGAAAAGAGCTCAGTGTTTATCAGCCTAAGTGAAGCATTCTTGTTCAGATTGCATATTTGCTCATGCTGTCACCTCGTCTCTATCTGCAGTTTTCCTGTATGAACAAACCTTTAACAGTTTAGCAAATGCCTTTCTTGTCCTTTTTTTGCATGCTAGTAATCTTTTATTGTCTTTCCTCTATTCTCTATATACCCTTAACTGCCTTATTCCCCACATGTTGCATGATTTTGTCTTCACTCTTGAACCAGCAGCAATCATTGACACCCGTTTTCAGGTACAAAGCCAGGAAGTTTTATAGTCTAATCAAGGCAAATGATTCACCCTGTTCTTCTTCATAAGCTTCTGGAAACTATAACATATATAAGAAAAATTAAATTATTTCAACCACTCTCATAAATTCTACCTAACCTAACACACATTTCATCTTGGAACCTGGGTGGAACCAGGTTAGAACCTAGTTGGAACCTGGAACCTGCTGGAACCTGGATGTTCTTTCAGAGACAGAACAGTTTATAATATAAAAAAAAGTCATATGAAGTGTCATCATCAAGAGAAGATGGAAGAAATATCCAGAGTAATTTACACTTTCAAAAGTATTCTTTGAGAGAAATCAAATTAACTTTGATAATTCAAACTATTGAAAACCAGACTGTTGATTCTAAAAAAGAAAAATACTTCCATTTTAACCACCTGTAAGGCTGTTCTTTGTAAACTCAGCTATTTTCAGTCTGAAATTACCATGGAAATAAAAGACAGATTCTCCTCCAACACCTATTTTGTAAAAAAAAAAAACACCAAAACACCACCAAACCAAAAAGTAATGGTAACCCAGACTTGAGAGACGTATCTTTTGTTCTAGACTTTGATCTATGTACATGTATGACTAGTTTTTTGGGGTGTTTTTTACATTCCTAATCCCAGCTTCACAGTATCTGTTAGATCTGTTAGCCAAGTATGTACCAAAGTCTGCAGATATAGTTACTGCCAATGGAGTTTAGAATTATAGCAGACCAGTGGTTAATATTTCAATCATAGCATACCGGTTTGGAAGTGACTTTAATCATCTGATCCAACCTTTCTTGGCAAAAACACAGTGTAGACAAGATGGCCCAACAACCTGCCCAGCTTAAACTATCCAGTTTAATTAAAGCTCCTAGGTAATTATTTATATTGCTTGCCCTTTAAGCTATTGCCTAGTTTAGACAACAGGTAATTAGATAAACTAAGAAGATAGACATTTATACTGCTTCTTGTTTTGTGAATTAAGAATAAAATCCACTCACAACATGAAATAGTTGATACAATATAATACAATAGTCAACTTATTCTCTTGATTTTTATGAAAAATAATATTGGAGTGCTTAAAGGAAAGATACTGCAGGTATACTGAAAAAAAAATCCCATATATTTATTCCCACTGTATCATGCTTGGCCTCCTAGTCATGATTTCACTTTTGTTTGACAGTGAATACAGGAAATAAATCAGAGATTGATAGATTTCATTGAGCTACAGTACCATGACTATAGGAAAAAAAATTATTAAACTGATTCTGTAATTTACTTTGGGGGTGAAAGGTTTGGAAAATAGGACTAAGAAAATTATAACTCAATAAAAGGTGATGACATGCCTTGCCAGTGCATACTAATCCTAATATGATCACCTATAAAGAAGGTCCGGTCCTTGCTGTAAAAATGACGATCCTTTTGTAAAAGAACTAACACTGGTGAGGATTATTGGCAAGTGAAGACCAGAGCACAATAATCATATAGAGGCCATCATGCTGCACTTATATCCCAACTCTTGTTGGCATTACCACAATAAGATCAAGGGAGGGAGGAAATACCACAACTTCATAAATAACTGACCCAACTTTTCCCAATCATTTCTTTTCCTTGATTCTCCTTACACAGTGATATCGCATCTACCAAGAATTAGAGAAAGTAATATATATATAGTACCTGCAGAGTGAGGAATGTGACATTTGGTGAGCCAGCATTTTTTTTCCTTTTTTTAAGTATACCTGTTTTCAGAGGAGACACTAACAGAAAAACTTGGAGAAAAATTATCATCTCAAGCTCTGTAATAAATAGCTTGCACTATAAAGCTCAAGTGGGTGTTAGTTTGCAGTCAGTTTTGGAGGAGGAAAAAAATTGTAGTTTCCTCTCACTATGCCTCCAGTATAAATGTTGCAGCATCACTTTGTAGCAAAAGAATAGGAATGGGAAGGAAAAGGGACAGTGGATAATGATGCATCGGGACCTCATATCTTACACACTAAGAAGTGCATACACACCTGCAGTTATAGTTGTGAAACCAAGGCTTGCAAGAGTTTCAGCTCTGTACCCAGATTAACAAACCCATCAGCACAGACTGGGCAGGGCATTAGCACAGAGTCCAGCACTGGGGGCAAATAGGCCACTAGCAGTACCTACAAACATTTCTATGTGATCATCAAACCAGAATCACAAAGACACGCTTGCTCAGAGAAATTTCATTTCTCTACAGTAGAAGATTCTTTTAATTGACTAGTTTCTCCTTCTTTTTATTAAAGCTTTCCCAGAAAGTGCAGCTACTGACTTACTCACTGCTTTCCACCAAAATTTGGTTTTGTTTTCTTTCAATGACATTCCAAGCCCTCCTCGTTGTTAAGAAAACGTTAATGTGGTCTGACACTTTGAACTTGAAGACAGACATAAGTGGATCTGATGGGAAGTCTTCCAAAGTGTCATTGAAACTGTTAGACTGTTAAGTATTTCAGTGTAGTCTTTTCAAAAATATGCAACATCCAGTTAAAAAAAAAAGTAAAACCTATAAAATAATACTGATCATTTACCAAAAATGACCCCTGGACTGACCCTAAGGACATATCTAGCCTACCCAAAACATCACCTTCTAACTTTACTTCATTTTCTTTACCACATTCTTCATGAGAGCTAGTCTTGGCAGATATGTTTCACTAAATCAACCCTGTATTTACTGGATAATGCTTCAACATTTTTTAACATTTTTTGACTACAATGTGAAATAACAGTAGTTGTATGTATTTAACTCAGTGGTCACATCTCAAATGACAGCTTGAGATAGCGGAGTGCTTGAAGAGGGGGGCAAAGAAGGGAGAGTGAATGCACCCATAACCAGCACCTAAGTCAGCTCTTTTCTGCAACAACATACATCCAAAGCTCTCTTTCATCTCTCTAAGCCATATTTGTGTTGGACAGATTCTAACATCATTATTTCCATTCCTGTTCCCTACAACATTATTGTAAGACAAGCATCAAAAATTATTTGTCCGTCTTTCATTCTGTCTCCCTTCTCCACATTGTATTTTACCTCCACTCAAGATGTACCTGATCTGGAAATCCAAGTTGAAGATGCTGAAGCTCACCCTGGCTGGAAGTTGTAATGCTGACTTAAAATATGAAGCCCTGGTCCAAAAAAACACTGACTTTCAACAAGTTTAAAACCTGTCATAACGTCCTGACGTAAACCTGCTGTTCACATCGTTTAGTGACAAGCAAACACTATCCTGAAACAGTGTGTGCATCACCTAAAAAAAGACTAGGTTCAAAATCCAGAACTGACCTTCTATCTCTATTTCTATAAACAATCAAAGGAAACTGTGAATACTGAAATAGTATCAACTTTAAAGATATTCTGATATGAATTCAATTTGATTTCAAGTGTGCAATAAAGAAAGAAACAAATCTAAACCAACAGACTACCCTCTCTTCCCTAAAGTGGTTGCTTCTCTGAGCCTACTTTGATTTTTATCACATTTCATGTTGATTTTCAGGTTCAAATAAAAGCATTGTCCTACTGAGTTCCTCTGCAGCTGATGTTAAAACAGAAATCATGTAAATAATTGATTTTTTTTTTGGTTCAGTAGCCAACAGAAAAAAAAAAAAAAAGAAAAAAACCCCTCGCATAAGTTAGTGGTTATTGTTTTGGGTCTGTCCCAAACTGAAATATTTCCACATACTCAGCCAATTAAGACAGATCATTTGAGATGAAACAAAACATTTCATTCAAGCATAAATACATCAGACATACTTAATAATGCCAGCAAGCCAGAGTCAGAGAACAGACAAGGAAAAAAAACCCTTGCACGTGCCTGTCCCTGTGTACCAAAGGTGGTGATCCTGTGGCTCTCAGATTGCAGAAGACCCGCAGGCAGTCCAAGAACTGTTCCCATGCCAGGCCTGGGTCCTAAGGCAACAGGGCTGGTTTTTGTGGGAACGTGCTGGCTGCATCCTCTGGACGCTCCTGTAGAAAAAAAGAGCCACCTGTGGCCAACACTGACAAGTGACACGTTCAGCCTCAAGGAACTGTTGTCAGCTTCTGCCTGTGAACTTCTTTCAGAGTTTCCTCTCCTCAGCTTTTTAGTTACAGCATTTTGCTCCTTCATCATGTGAAATAAGGAACATCACTCACAACAAGTTTCTCCTTTTTCTGTTGGAAAATCATCCAAAATATGGGTCACTTGAGCATTAGTACTGGCCTGCTCACTCCAAGAAGAAATTTCCCTCTAGGTCTTCATCCCACAGATAGACCAGAGCATTAGAACACCATGAGAACAAACGCTGTTCAGCATATGTCCTAAGACAGATTTTTGTTCATCTTGTATTGCCTGAAATAGTATATTTTAGTAAATTTTTCACCAGAAAAACAAAGTTAGTCAAAGGTATTAAATTAAAATTCATATACTTCTTTAATTCTTTTAGGAGTTAATGTAGATCAATGTGATAGTCCAGACATATTAACATGATTACCACATAGACAAAATGTGTAAACACAGTTAGTAAGACCAGTAATGAAACCACCATCCACATGAAGGATACATGTATGGACCACCAAAAAAAGAAAAAATGTTAGTAAATCCATTTTCAACACAATAAAGGACATCATTCTTTACTGGTCACTTCTTTTAAAAGTATTTTTGACAGCCAAGTTTTGTCAAACTGTTGACTTTAATAAAAACAGAGGAAATTGTGTTTTCAAAGTCCACTTAATGCTTGAAGTGAAATGCAGATGTTTAACTCACTGCAAACATCAATATTTTTTTTATTTAACAAAGAGGTTGAGGAATTCATGTGCCTCTTCTAGAGTCACGTTGCACGCTGCTTTCTGAGACTGCTCCCACTCATTTCAAACCCTCCTGGATTCTAAATTTGGCTCAACACTCACTGCACTTCAGTAATTGAGAGGAGGACTGTGAACAAAACCAGGTGTGCCTTCACAGCTGTAGATAATAGCTGCCTAAAAAAAAAAAAACAGCAGGCAAGAAGGACCAAGAAGGAAAGAACCCAAATTTCTGCAAGAGATTAAACAGAATTAATTATTTTTCCCCTTCTGAAATAAAATTCAGTAACAATTCAGAGTTGTATAATTAGAATTATCTAGTATCAGGAGAAGTCAAAAGGCACAAAGAAAAGGTGAGAGTTTTAAAAAATAGGCAGATTTTCCACTACATTTCAGCTATTGAAGTCTTTTTGACCCTTTTCTCCTTTAGCTTTTCTCTTGAAACTTAATGTAGGAGAATGCAAGTCCTACTTACCCTGCTTTTGGACAAAGCTTTGGACAAACTGCTTCTGTTTTGAAGGACAGAAGTATATAAATAACATATTATGCCACGGGTAACTTCAGCCTAGAACCTTGAGCTACCAAAATAAATACTAAGTCAAAAAAAAATGCTATTGGGATTTTCATAATTTTAAATAAATTATGGCCCTTGATCAGGATAGCCTTTAACTACCCAGAGCATTTCTGCAGTGGTGTGTCACCCTGGTTGAATATCAGAGCACTAATCCTGCTGAAAAATATGGAATATGGTGGTAATGCTACTTTACCACTGTGAAGATCAGTCACCAGGATTGTGTTCCTAATCCATATTCACCGTACAAAGGGTAACGTCACTCAGCTACAGCAGCAAGTGTATGCACTCTGGAACAAGCTTTTGTGTTTGCTTTGCTCATAATGGAAATGTTGCTTAAGAGTTGTTGAGCAATCTCCTGTAAGGAAATTTGTGATTATGAGAAACCTTTTCCTAAGGGATTTTCTGTTTTGGAAGATGCTATGTGCTATGATTTGTGAGGTGTTTAAACTTGAAAATGCTTGAGGGTAGGAGTAAAGAATTCTTTGTTTAAGTGCTTTCTTATTTCAGGTTTTGTTGTAAGGACTGTAAGCCAATAAAACAGTTAATTCCCCATTTTTCTCCCCAAACTCTCTTTATTGCTTCTGTTTCGTTATTACCTCCCTGACTGCACTGATAATCCAGACCCAGCATAAGGTGCATATTAATACATTGCACAATTTCAGGCCTTTTTGGCATCTCACCAGACAGCAGCTGATTCAGTCACAAATTCAGTCACTGGGAACCTTTTCCCTGACCTCACAGGGCTTTGGAAAGGCCTGAGAAAACCATTTCATTAATCTAGTCATTTCCTTTGTGAAAGTCACCAGGAAAGTTGAAGCACACAGGTATTAAGATTACACACTAGAAAGGGAGACAGGTCTACTCTTTAAGGATAAGGAAACACACCTCAGCCAGTCTTTCTGGTTCTCCCTCCAGTTCCTCAGGTTTTGATAAAATAATTCTTCTTTGGGGGAGTCTGGTTGGGTCGTTTTTCACTGTAGGGCAAAGTCCTATCTGGGAATTGTCCAGCATGAAAGAGTGTAAGATTTCTTCTTGGTCTGATTTCTTCTCGGTGCCTCATCTCAATGCGGTTTATTCTCTGCTTTGTTTTCTTACATTTATACAAAAATTTCAAAGTATTTTTTACCTCTCAAATTGTTCTAATCACTTCCTTTTCAATAGATAACACAGTAGAACTCATAAAACAGTAAATAAACTGTCTTTTGTTTAATTGGTAGAAAAAAATATTGGACTTCTGCCATCTTTTGGTTATGCTCTAGGATAATTGCTGTCAATTAGAAATGGTTTTCTAAACCAAACACAGGAAAAAAGTATTCTAAAGACGTTTATGAGTTTGTGGTAATAAAGGGAATTCTCTAGACAAATACAAATCCAGGAACATTTTCTCTGTCGTCATTGAAGTTTCAGAAGCAACTTGTTCAACAATCTATGGTGTCTTGGTTTAAAGATAATTATGCAATTTAAATTTGAAAGCACAAGGCCAGGAAATATAGAAATGAAAATAACGGCTCTTTATTAGATAGATATATAGATATATATTATGGATATAGAGAGAGATATATGCCTATGTCCACACCAGACCCAGCTGCCGCTGCCGCACCCGGTGCCGGCACTGCCGTCATGTGCCACTCCCTGGGGCCACACGGGGCTGTGAGGGACCATTGGGGCCCATGTCCCAGTGCTCCCAGCAGGGATGGGACACACACCCCCTCCACTGGGCACAGACAGCATGGTCTCAGCACCTGCACCCACAGGCCACACGTGGCCCCGGCCCCAGGGTGGGGGGGAAAACCAACAGGAGCAGCCAAACCCAACCCCCATGTTGGGAACAGAAAAATTCGTCCCAAACAGAAACCCAGCTATAACATATGGGAAGGCCTTCTTGAGACAAGAAAATTTCAGGATGCTTCAAAGCATTACATTTTAGATTTTTTTTCATTACAAACTCGTCGCTAGATAACTTGTGATCCTGGTGTTTGCATTTCATTCTTCACTTTTTAAAATTATTTCACCACTTCCATGAATATATAGCTGTATTTTCTGAGGTCTTTGCCAATCTGTCCTTATGATGTTTGGGATTTAATATGCCCTCCGAGACCTGAATTATCAGAAGTCTTGAATGCTGACTTCTCTGATCCATCCAAATTAAATGGCAACACATGGGCAGAGTTAGAGACTAGAGAGAGAGTAAGCACATGCTCCCCATTGGTTTGCCTGTACATCAGCTCATGAGCAATGACTAAAAGTGCAGATTACTATCACTTGTCCAGCTTTCTCAGACTGTAAATACATTCACACAGCTGTTTCATTTAGGAGACCAGAACACAATGAATGCAAGGAATATAGTTGACAAACACTTTAGCAGCTGAATTTCAGGAGAGATGAATAGCTCACAAATTATCATGCCAGCTGGAGTGTTTCAGAAAGCATTCAGAAAGACATACACAAAACTACTTTTCTTAATTTCAGTGAAAAGTCAAGAGCCTCCTACATCTTGGCAGAAGTATGATAAACAGCAGAACAGCTGAAAAAAAAAATACTGCAATGAAGCTGTGGTTTCTTGAGGTTCTGTTATAATTCCTCTAGTCCACACTATCTGCAGTTGGAATTTCACAATATAGGGATAGAACATCTCTTTTCTTGCTCAAGGTGCAGAACGTTTCTCACTTAGCCTTTAACAATGCACCATGCACCCAGTAGGTAGCTCTGATTAACCCAGGAAGATATGTGTACATGGTACCTAGATCCTAGGTAGGTAGCTCAGATAGTAAGACCCTAGTTAAATGTAGGCACGTGTGGCCACCTGATACACCTTTTGTGCCCAAAATCAGCAGAACAAGTAAGTTAACACTATTCAGTACATCAAACCATTTATATCCTTATAGAGCAGTTCAAGAGAACTGATCAATGCCAAAAGGATTTCAAAGCTACCTTTTTAGTGTGCCTGCAATATGATGGAGTTAGTTTTAATACTCTTATCAAATATTTTTGTTATGTTAGTGCCCAAAGATAGTAATCTAATCAGTATTAGAGATGCTTGTGTTTGGTAGTTTACATATATCCTGCCAGGCTTACAGTCCGTTTGATCAGGACACTTTTACTTCATTCATGAAGCTATAAAATGCAGTATATTAACTAAACCCTTATGTCACTGAAACGGAATGTGTGGCACACAGGTCAGAAATTATAAACAGAGTTGCAATCAATGGTATACAAGCACAAAATATAGTGGCTGTGTCTGTGGAAAAGCCTCTGGATAACAAAAGGAGCAAAGCTTCCATCTGGAAGCTTTCCCAAAATCAACATTTGATTTCAAGGCTCAAAAATTACATTTCTTTCTAGGTAATTATTTTCTCTAGTAATAAATTTAATAGTAATAAAATGAAACACAGCAAAAGATCTTTAAATACCACAAAAAGTTAGTAGGGAACAGCTTTTCATATATGGTTCTAGATACAAAGCACTGCTCTGTCCTAACTTATGTGGAGATACAGAACTCACTCAAAGATAGGTGTTGCACAGAAAATGCCAGAATGTCCTTAGGAAGACACAGACTGAAAATATTTACAATATATGTTACAGTCCTATAATGTGTTATTTGTACTTATTTCAGTATATATAAACTTATGCATTTAAAATATATAATCTACCTGACCAGTCTGGTGGCTCCACCAAGTATGCATGCAACACACCCCAGCCAGAGCAGGGCAGATGCTGATGACATGTAAACAGGAGAGAATCCCAGATCCAGATGTCTGAGCCCAGCAGCAACACAAGCTGTTTGGAAAATAACATCTTTGCCCTATTGAACTGGGCAAAATATGTTGTATAATGATCAAGGGCATGAAATAAACATATTTGCAGTCAAGTCTTCAGTGTGACTTCTCAGGGTGATGCTACAAAGGAACAAAGTCTGCACCCACTGTGATATCTTATTGCAGCACATCACATTGAAAAAGCAGAAAGCAGACTTGCTATTAATTTCAAACTTAAAGAAGAAGAAGCTGAATTTATCTCAGTATGGAGTGAAGGCTTTAATGATGATTTTCCTCTTTAATTTCAAGGTTCCAGGAAAGACTTCTATGAATATTCTTATAAAACAGAAGAAGCCTTTTCATATCAAAGTGGCACTTGATTTGAATTATTATCTAATTTAAAGTATTACTCAGACAGCACTGCACAGATTATGTTTGCTTTAATATAAGAGTGTGTGTGAATTTACCAGATTGTGTTGTGAGTTTCCTTGTAGTGCACACCCACTAGGCTTACTGGCCACAGGTGATGCAAGGCACTATGCCTTCAGAACTGTAGAATTGCAACCTATCTCCACCAAGGAGTTCTCTTTTTTCCAAACCTCCATCTTTTAAAAGTCTTGCCTACCTCTGGAAACCAGTTATATCAGGAAAAAAAAAAAAGTAGTAATTATGCCCCATGAGTGCTAGTGAACACAGCATGCAACCCTTTCACAGATTCAGGGTTGTTCCATGTATCAACGTAGGTGAACAAGAGGGTTTGTTAACATAATCAGGCAAACAAACTATACTGACAAATTCCAAATATCACAGAAAATGCCACAGTAATCTAAAGTATACCATTAATATGGCACTACAAGAGTACAAGAAAAGGAAGAAAATTAAGAAATACAATTGCAAAATAACAAAGATATGTGGAACAAAATTACTGTCAGAGAATAAAGCGGTTTGTACTAATAGATCAAATTTGTTCCCACTTCTGAGCAAAGCAAGGTCTTCTGTGTTCTTTTCCAGTGGTGCCTGCAGAACTGTGATGCATTTTGCCAGAGTCAGGCTCCTTGGAGTTCTTCAGTATTTTGGGTAGGAACACAGCACAGCAGAAGGCAAAGTGGAATCATGGGGACTGACTGGGCATCCTGCACTACAGCAATCCAAGGCCTCTGGGCAATCCCAGACTAAGCCTTCATCTCAGACTAAAGGCTACAGGAGCCTCTGGAGCAGAACATAGACAGTCATAAACATCATGATTTTGTCATTATAGCAAAAGATTATCCCACATCCTCCAAAAGCACATCTGGAACTACTGCTCCCTCGTGCACACTCTCTCAGCACTGTCATTGGAACTTACTGGTAATGCACCGTGAAAGGGAGCTGCTCTGGAAACAGAGCATTGCATAACAACATTCTACTTAAGTGGTACTGATTGAATGCCAATTACATATCATTAATATTGTGTTTGGATGGTAAACTGGGCAGACTCAGCTAAAATAACACAGCTTGTTTTACTAAGTCTTTGTGTAAATAGAACAATTGTCCTGTTCATATTCCATACTTATTGCTTCTCCCTATGGGCCAGGTTCTGCTTTTCCTCTACTCAGTAGAAACCAATTTCATAAGTTTTTCATTAGTTTCACAATGTACATTTCACAACATACAATAGTCACAAATTTGACCTTTCTCCAGCCATTTTCTCAAAAATGTCTCTCATTCTCTGCGAGATACAGCCATTTATTTGTTCATCACTTTCCTTGAAGGCAGAATAAAAAAGATAGAGGTCATATGTCATTTACTTCTGGATATACGAAATCCTCCCCCAGCTCCCAAATCTAAATGCAGTGCCATGACACATCAAGGATCCAGGAGGACTAGTGATGCTGTTGTGGTCTATCAAGGTGCAGATAGAGCCCAAAGTCAGTGCAAGCTGCAGATACAGAATATACCAACCAACTTTGTAAATGAGTAATTAGACATCAACTAAAAGTGAAATCCAAACAAATTTAAGTTAGGAAGTCAGTCACTAGTAACTATTATCAAACCGAGAAGTTTCTCATACATTCCTAAAAAATCAACATGCATGGATATCTAATCCATGCACTGATCACTTAGTTCAAATCTTGACCGAGAAATAAGTATATCTGCCTTTTTGGAGAGGCTACCTTTATTTACACAGGTCAGTAGGCTGGATCAGCCAACCAGCACAGAATTTATACTATGCCATATACTATGAAGTTAAAATCTAGCAGGAAAATTCAGTATCGCTACCTTTAGGACATGTGCAAAATATATATGAAATTCAAATGCTTTTTATCAATTTTTTAATTAACTGTATGTGGGGAATTTTTCAATATTTTGTTAGAGTGGAATCATTTGTAAACACAATCTCAGACTCAGCAAAAACATACATCTGGATCCCATGCTGCACAAAACTGGATGTTTATCGTTGTAAAGGTTTATGCAGAACAGAAGACTGTCCTGGACAGCAAATGCATCCATGAATTAGCCTTCTCAAATTAGACATTTGCTTCTAATCACAATTGCCAAGCTGTAATAAAATAAGAGCTTTTAAACAATGCAGTATGATCATGTAAAAATTTTCTTTTACCTATAGAACCTTGCCTGCAATCCCCCCAGGTAAGGAAAAGGAACAAGGACAGTGATCCAGAGAAACTCCTTTCTAGCTCCCTCTCAGAATAACCAGTTGTGTAATTTTTCTACCTTGCAAGTAATTTTTCAGTTCGTGCCTGTGTTCCCCAAATTGTAACATTCTCACATAACATTTGTGACAGATCTGATGGGTTTTGTTAGCTTTATGTTCTCATGTGCTGAAAAGTTAGACTTGACAGAGGAAAAGTAGTGAATGATGCAGCTCTTTCACGGCCATGAAGAAGAACAGATCAATTAAAAAGAAATTATTACTTCAAACTGAGCTACATCTTTTTCTTTGTGCATCTCTTGCAACGAAAAGAACAAGTGTAGCTTGGGGCCTTGACATTTTGTAACCCTCTAGGAAGGAAAAAAAGGCACAATATTATGTAAAAGGAATTCAATTATGAGATTCAGGACTGAGAAAAAGCATAGTGATATTTCCTCAGAAAGGCACTGATAGTGGAGGAGAAGCCAGACTGCAGTTCATTTGCTTTTCCTTGTGTTGTTCACTTCCATGGCTTGTAACAGTAGAAGGATTCATTCCACTGGGCACATGTCCCAGTATGTGCAACTTCTCACAATATCTTCACTACAGCCGCCTGAGGAATAAGCAACAGCTTCCTTGAACCTGGAACAATTGTAAATCAACATATAGTAGCCAAGCACAGCAGTAACACAATAACTATCTGTTTCCCTGTCCCAGTTACTGAATTTCTGAGGGCAAGCAAAATAGCTTGCAGCTGATGGAGTTCTGAAGGCTGAATATGAATCATCCCCTGTCTCTTGAGCATCTTGACTCATTTTCATTGTGAACAAAACAATGTTATTTATTTATTGCCCATCACTGTAGCATCTGGGTGCCAGTTTACAATCAGTACACTGGCAGGCAGACCAGTAGGGCACAGGCTCTAGACTATGTCAGATAGCTGTTAGATGTCACTGTTGTTAGCACCAGCTTTTTTATCTTTGCTTTGTCTTTTCCTTCTGCTGCTGTCACTCTGGCAATTGGAGTAAGTGGCTGAATTTGTCATTGCTTTCCCATTGTTTGAGATTCTGGATTAAGTCAGTGACTAAGCAGAGCTAAGAGCTCAGTCTTGCAGACAAGCAGCTGGCAAGAGGGAAAATGTATGGGATTTGTTGGTAACACAGCTCCAAATGCTGTCAATGTTATCAGCTACCATTTTTATATCATCAAAGCCACTTTCTAGTTTCTTTTGTTTCTGGGTGTATCATTCATATGCATTTTAATGGAAACTGAGCTTTCGGGCAGTGATTTCCAATGCATTTACCTTTCACCAACTAATTCCATTCTGCATTAAATCATTGACATGATTATATGAGTAGTCAGAGAGATGCTTTTTCTCTAAACAAATCCTTCATTTCATTCGGCAATGCTCCTCTCCTATGTAAACAAAGGAACCATGAAGATATAGTTTTACTTCCTAAAAATAGACAATATACCATACCCAAGAACAGATTTCAGGACTTTTTTCCCAATTTAACATCTTATTAATTCTTATTTTGTGGATTTAAGCTTCTCAGCCTTCATATTTCAGGTCAGTTGAGATATATACTTAAAGGTAGAGATGTCTTTTAAAAACGTGCTAAGTATCTGGGGAAAAACAACAACAAAAAACAGGCAGCAAAGAACAATAGGAATAATACAATCATTTAGGTTGGAATAGACCTTTAAGATCGTTGAGTTCAACCTTTAACCCAGTGCTACCACATCCAGCACTAAAACATGTCCCAAGTGCCACATCTACACATCTTATAAAAACGTCCTGAGACGATGACTAAACCACTTCCTTAGGCAGCCTGTTTCAATGCTTAATAGCCCTTTTGGTGAAGAAATTTATTCTAATATCCAATCTGAACCTCCTCTGGCACAACTTGAGGCCATTTCCTTTTGTCCTATCACTTGTTATTTGGGAGGAGAGACTGACTACAACCTCCTTTCAGGCAGTTGTAGAGTGTGATAAGGTCTCCCCTGAGCCTCCTTTTCTCCAGGCTAAACACCCCCAGCTCTCTCAGCTGCTCCTCATAGAACTTGTGCTCCAGACCCTTCACCAGCTCCATTGCCCTTCTCTGGACTTGCTCTGACGTGTCAATGTCTTTCTTGTGGTGAGGGCCCAGACCTAGACACAGGATTTGAGGTGTGGCCTCACCAGTGCCGAGTACAGGAGGACAATCACTGCCCTGGTCCTGCTGGCCACACTATTGCTGGTACAGGCCAGGATGTCATTGGCCTTGTTGCACCCCTAGGCACACGTTGTTCAGCTGCAGTTGACAAGCACCCCGGGGCCTTTTCTGCTAGGCAGCTTTCCAGCCACTACACCTCAAGCCAGTCATGCTGCATGGGGTTATTTTGACCCAAGTGCAAGACCCAAAACTTCACCTTGTTGAACCTCATACTGTTGGACTCAGCCCATCAGTGCAGCCTGTCCAGATCCCTCTGCAGAGCCTTCCTGCCCTCCAGCAGATTGACACTCCCCCCCACCTTGGTGCTGTCTGCAAACTTATGAGAGTGCCTTCAATCCCCTCATCCTTTACAACATTTCTAATACTTATTGCTTCTAGCAACTCTGAAGCTTCACAATCTCAGAAATTTTCACTAGCTCATGTTCTTGGAGTATCTGAATTTTTGAGTTCTCTGCATGGCCAGTTATAATTTGTTTCCAGAACTGCTAAATCCTGGTGAGTTTAGTGGAAATCTGTAAGTATCACATTCACACATGTCAACAAATACTGTAGTTAGTCACACATATGCACATTTAAAAAACTCAATACAATCCAGATTGGAGGATACTCAAAAAATTTGGACATAAAGTCATCCAGTCCTTGTAAGAGATGTTGACAAACCACAAATATGATGTCACTGGAAATGGTGTATATGCAAGTAATTATTTCCAACGTAGAAAATGCAACAAATCTAATGGACTATTCTCTGTGATTTTGAAGCCTGGAAATCAAGCAACTATGTAAAACTGTTGAGCAAAACCAAACTTTCAACAAAAGAAAGAATCCCATGAGATTCACAGTGTGAATTTTTTGCATTTTTTTCTTTTCATTTTCTTTTCTCCTTACTTGCTTCAGACAGCATGGGCCCCATTCTCATATATTTTATTACAAAAACCTATGAGCCAATGGGTTGTTTTAGTTATCTTGGTTAAAAGCTTTAAAAGGGCACCAAGAAAATTCACACTTGGAGGAGTCCTGAAATTCCTGTGGAGAAATGGCAGCAATCTGGAAAGGAACTACATTGGCAGATAGCTCCATTAAAACTCTCTGTTCCCCCACGAATACATCATTATTTAATTTCTCCCACAGAGGGAAGTACAAGGCCCTAGATGTAGGATTTATTTGTTTTAACAATGGCTTCTATCTGAATTTAATTAGTTTAGCACAAAAAATGTACTCTCACCTGAATAGTCACCCTATCTGTTGATCTTAAAGGCAAGGTAGGGATAGCTGTTTGGGAAAAAAAAAACTCAATAGCAAGCTATTAGGCAAGGACATGAGAAATAGAGATTTCTCAAAAATACAGTTGTTACAATCTCTTCCATGCTTTCATCAATGTATCTTACATGAAGGTAGAACAATACATAGAGAGCACATCAAATGTATACAACTCCACAAGAACCTTCTGTTTCATGTTTTCTACAACAGTTTCATGCAGTGAGTTCTCACTTACCTTCAGGCACCAAAGCAAGGGATACCACTGTGACCCCAATGCAAGGATTTACACAGCCAGGTTTTTTTGCAGCCTTTCAGCTATGTTTCAGTGCCTCCTCTCTGAGATACATGATGTTAATAGATGACTGGTGTTTTGGAAGAAACAACTGGCCAAGAAGTTTTCTGACCACAACCCTCGGTCACAATGCAATTTAAAGTTAATCTTGCAATAAAGGTTTAACCTATTCCTTTTCAACAGAAGGAAGATTCAGTTCTCTCCCATTCAAGCCATTCACGAAATTCAGAAGAAAGCTGACAGTTTATATATGATTTGCTAGAGTGTAATTTTTTCTTCTCTTTATTACTTTTTTTACTATTTGGGGTATAAGAACACCACAGTGCACAGAAAATTGTACAGATATGGCAATTTAAATTTGTTTATTAAGTTACTATAGGTTCAGAGCTGTATCATATTCTATTGTGTACACAGTAGCAGACAAAAATCGAACCTAGTGATTCTGTGTAGTCTTCAGACACTGAAAAAAGTAATAAGTCTCTTGAATCAACAACTCAAAATCTATTTTTCATTCAGTTTAAAGTTCGGGTTAAGGAAACCTCCTATTAGGAACATCACAAAGTAAATTTTATTTTTTTATGAGAAAAAACTTCTTGTACATGTTAATATATGCCAAACCTCTAGTAACTCAAATATCCTGTTCCTGCAGTTTGGAGAAATTTTTCCTTACCATCATTTACGAAAGTGTTGTCTTTCAATTGTTTAATTATAATCAGAAGAACCCAATTTTGGCAATTTTGATTCCTTGGTTTCTGGAGTAATTTCTTGTATGACATACCAGTGGACAGGAAAACATAAAAATTAGAAGAAAAAGAAGCTAACACACCATTACCTGTCAGAAGTTAATGCATAATGAAGGGACAGAATTGCTGTGTGTGTAAGTGAACTCAAACAAAGGCACAGACAGGGGAGTTAATGTAATGAGACGTTATTATAAAAGAGAGATGGTCCTCAAGAGCTTAAAGAGAGTTGACAGTTCTTACCAATCTGAGGTGAATCTTCAAATGAAGCTTTATGGGGCAGTTTCTTGGTGAAAAAATTCCAAGGGCCAGAGAAGGTAATGAATTCTATTCATATTAGCTGACAAAAACAAACCTAGAATTTCCAATTTTTAAATGTTAAAAAGGTAAGAAGCATCTACATTTCAAACTGTGAATGCCATTGGATTTTTAATTGCATGTAAATAAATGGAAAAATATCTCATTATCTGCAGCTTCAAATAGAGTGTGTGTTTCTGGGACATGTGTGCAGTAAGTACATATAGAAATGATCAGAGATAAACAGCTCTATGGCAGGGTACTAAATTACTCACTGAAAAAGTGTGGTGTAAGTCAGGCTCTATGAGCCACATGTACCAAGAGCTTGGCTCAAAGCACTCCTCCTGCTCAGGCACTGTTTGTACTGAAATATAATTAGTTTGTTATATTGCTCATCTTCTAAACACTATGTGTCTGTTGCAGAGTTATGCCCTCTACACTCAGTGTTCTCTTATCTGCTGTGCTCTTGGTCCTTATTACCTAGTCCTGAGCACTCTATTCCATCTGTCAACACTAAATGTTATTTGTGGTATGTAACTATAAAAGCAGGTTCAGTCCTTTCTGCATTCACTGCCTGTATTCACCTCATGATCTATGCTTTCACTCAGAAGTGAATTACTACTGAATAGGTTAGTGATTTGTGCTGTAGCACCTATAAATATATATTTAGCTATATACACGCAGTACATAAATATATAGCACTTTCAGGGTGTCTGGGTGGATATTTCAATATGTAATTTGCAAATTATCAAAGATAAATACATTTTTTAAAAAGGAATTCAAAGAAAGGGTATTCAAATAAAATAATTAATATAAATAGCAATACATTAAAAACTTGATCTCTGACTTATTTATGTAAAGGAAAGTGTGCTTCAGAGTTTGTACTTCTTTATCTTTAATACTATGGATTTGAAGGTGCCAAAATACTAAAGCAAAACCTCAGCAAACAAAATAGAGTTTAGAAAAAAAAGTAATACAAGGTCACATTTCCACCTGATTTATTCAGGCCATCTTTAAAAGTCACTTGATTTTCAGTTAACAAGAGTAGGCAATGTATGGTCACTTAATTGCACAGATTAAATCTAAACAGATTAGCATTGGCAGGACTTGATTGTGAAACCAAGTAATGAAATAGCATTTGCTCTTATTAAGTATTCTTAAAGAAAAATAGTGGAAAAACAGCTAGTTTAGCAACAATACAAACGCTGCCAGAGAGAACACAAACAAAAATTTCAGTAGTCCCTCATCTTTATATTACATGTCTTTATATTACAAGGACTGTGCTATCTAGGAAGAGTAGCTAATTCTAGAAAGAAAGAGTAAGTAAAGGTATATATCCCTATAAAAGACTTTTCGGCAGCATATGTTTAGACAAACAAAATTTGTCTAAATTTTATTTGTCTAAATATTTATTTGCAAATAAAAGCCAAATAGTTGTGAAAAGTTGCCACCAGGATATTTCTGAAGTTTGCTTGCATCTGGTTCCTCAGTAATTGAGGTAACTAAGGCAACTAAGAAAGCAATAAAAAAGGTAATGAATGCATTTAGAAAGTTCATTAAAATTAAAATGATTAACTAAAAACCTGTGGCCTCTCTGTAGATTTCCTTTCTTCAGTCAGAAGAACTTATAATAAAAGGCAATCTTCTGCATTACCATTCCCTGGCAGTTAAAGGTTGCAAATAACACTGTGATACTGCTGTCCATCCTCTGCTCTGTTTTTTCATTATTTCAGTTTAAGCACACAAGTCATTACTAACGCACTAATAATGAAAAAATGTCTCCACATTGTAATATGTTTCATTTTAACAGAAAAATTCCATCCTCAAACTCCAGCAAAGCACACTCTGCAGGCCAGCTGCCCCACAGCACCCTCACCAGCCAATCAGCACATCTGGCTCTTACTCAGTAGTTACTCATTTAGGGGGATTTTGAACCCTGATGAAAAGAGGGCTCCAGCACTCAGCAGGCATCCCCCCCAACAAAATTCTGTTGGAACAAAGGGACTGAGATTTGCTTTTCGTGCTGATCTTCCACCTCTGTTTCCAAGTTTCAAACAGTGTCCAAGTTGCCATGCAACCAGTGTGCACCAGTTGTCCTGCTGATGGAGTCTGCTACACTGCACCACCCAGCCCTTCCTGAGAGCTGGTTCTCCAAATTCTGGAACTACCGTGTCACAAGTGAGTACTGCAAACCAGTGCTGACTACTACAGTCAAGCTGAATATACCTGAGACGTCTGCAAAGATAACTGCATGTAGAGGAGAGCAATTTACAGCTGAGGATGCAGAGGAGGACTATTCTGTGCCTCCCAGCATCCTGTGCTGTTAGGACCAGTATGGTCTGTCCAACAGGATGCCCTACAGCATTATACTACACTGCTGGCGACTCTCAATCCACAAAGACTTCTTCCTCATAACTACCAACTTGCAGACCAACATTTCAATTTGGACAGACCTTAGGAAGGAATTAAATCCAGAGACTATTCAGGATGAACAATTACAGATTTCTTGGCTATTCACATTATTCTGTATCCAAGAATTCTCTGCAGGAATAGACAATTTAAACCAGTGTTTCATGAATAACTGAACTAAACGAGGAAAGTAAAAACAAAACCACAAGATTGATAGAAATCCTTTGCTAGCCTAAAAATGTATGCGTCCCAGACTGAGTGGTTAAAGCTTCTTTTTAATAGCTTCTGGTATATAATTAAATGACAACGCATCAGTCTTTTTGTGTTAAAAGTGGGATTGTCATCAGGAGAAGCCACCTCAGATTCATTCTTTTAATCAGTTCTGGACAGAATGCATTTCTGTAACATGTTCTAACAGCTTTGAGTACAGCTGGGTAAATACCAGGATGCTTGCTAATGAAAACTAATTTCATACAGTTTTTTGTACTTACAGCATCATTTTGCTCAGAGAAAAAATTTTAAATGAAGATAGCAACATCTACAGAATGTTTTCAAACACAGCATCAGAAACTGCATTTCAGTGGTCTTTATGGGATTTATTTTTCTTTCTTGACTGGAGGAGATATGATCTCTCCTAGTTTTCAGTGCTGGACTAAGGGACCCACAATATTTCTCCAAGTGCTCAGGCCCCCTTTTTCCAGTAAGCCACACCTTCAGCCCAAATAGGCCAAGCAAATTTTGGACATAAATTTCTTCACTTGCACCAACTCATGCAGCACCTACTCTTTATGATGCCAGAGGAGAAGAACAGTGCAGATGCAGAGAGCTGAGCCGCATAGTTGGGGCTGCACCAAACCATTAGAGAATCAACCCCGTGAAAAAGCTTAAGACTGGTTTATACATTATTTCACAGAATCACAGAATCAGAAAATATGATGAGTTGGAAGACATTCACAAGAATCATCACATCTGACTCTTAGCCCTGCACAGGACCATCCCCAAGAGTCACACCATGTGCCTGAGAATATCATCCAAACACTTCTTGAACTCTGTCAGGCTTGGTGCTGTGACCACTTCCCAGGGGAGCCTGTTCCAGTGCCCAACCACTCTCTGGGTGAAGAACCTTTTTCTAATATCCAACCTAAACCTCCCATGACACAACTTCAGGCCATTCCTTTGGATCCTGTCACTGGTCACCCCAGAGACGAGATCAGCACCTGCCCCCTCCTCTTCTCACAAGGAAGTCGTGACTGCAGTGAGCTCTCCTCAGTCTCTTCTCCAGCTGAACAGACCGAGTGACCTCAGCCGCTCCTCATATGGCTTCCCCTCAAGTAATAAAAGAACACGTGCTCTGTAATCCTGTTCCATAGAGTAAAATGAACTTTTAATATGAAAAAATAGTTAAAAATAGAGAACACTAGCCAAGAAATGTATTGCTGTTATTGAGATAAATACAGACTTACCATTTAGTGTATTAACATCCTTTTTCTTAAAATCAAAACATATTGGAAGAGGGAATATGTTAATCTCATCAGGAATTCACAGAGAGACACAGAATGAAAGAAGCTATTTTTCTATTCCCTGAAGGGACTGGGTGTGAGACAAAAGCAGATGTAGCAAAACTTTAGGTGTGACATACAGCAGGAGAATTGATATGCATTTAAAAAAAAAGAGGTGGGGATAGATTATACTTTCAAAAAGAGGAAGAATTCATCTTCTCATTTATTTTTTGCTAATGATGAGGGTAATCAGGGTAATCAGACTAAAAACTACAGATTTTGAGTAGAAATAAAGAATAGGGATTGTGTGCAAAAGGGACAACATCCTGGAGACTTTTGTATGAGTGACAGCATTAAATGAAAAAAAAATTGCCCAAGACTCTGGTTGCAAACCAAACTTTCAAAATGCAAATACCAACGTGGATCTGGAGCAATGATTCAGGAACAGTTCCCCATAGCAGTCTCAGCTGAGAATTTGTTTCTTTCTTACTGAGTATAATATACTTAAAAGGAGAGGAACAACCCCTAGGTCTTCATCTGTCCTGCCTACCAAGACATGGATCCCATAGTGGGGTCAAGAGTAAACAGACCTCAGTTTGTTTGGAGCAGAAGAATACAGTTTGTTTTATTACTTCAAAGTTGGCTCATGGTCAAAGCAGTAGAAAACTGCATTGTCCCTGTCTGTCATGTGTTTTTGTGAGACTAGGACTAGGAGTCAGGTGGGTTTTGGCCTGATTTCTCAGATCAAAAAGGCATAACACTTTTAATTCAGTTGATGAATGGTACCTTTTATCATGGTAAGTTAGTGTCTGTATTTACTTGAAACAATAAATGAGTAACATAGTTTTAATCATGTCTCAAAGTGGCAGAAATAGGATGGACTGCTATGATAATTGTGGAAAAAAGCCACTGACTGAATCTTGAATCACATATTATAGTAAAAACGGGCATCACGAAATAATAGTATAAAACCCACTCAGCAACGAAATATCATTCAAGCCACATGAAATCACAGCAACAAACCATAATAGATCATACATCATATAAAAACATTCAAACCATTATATTGACTTCATGACTTCTGAGAAAAACAGAGTAAGCAATTCTGAGAAAGCCAGCAGTCACATCCCTGAAGATATAGCCACAGACATCAGTGTGTGCTGGCAACTCTTAGACAAAGCTCTCCAAGAGTAATGAATACATAACCTTGGTACTGGCACGTGACAAATCATGGGTTACCACATCTCTGCTCTTATTTTGTAAGCCATTTGATTAGATGAAATTACTTTGTGTACAAAAAGTCTTTTTACCTCACACCATTATCTGTGGTTACACTGCCTGAAACAATCACACCATCAGGTATTCCTTCCTTTTTGTCTGTAACAGATCCTAAGTACACTCCTGGTGCTATTAACATTGCCTCTGCTAACAACCACAAGGAGGACAGCACTTGCAGGATAAGGACAGTGGAAAATAACCAAGTTGTTTACTGTTGTATCTCAACAAGGACTTGTTGGCTCTGTTTTGGTTGTAAAAAATAGAATTGCCTGATCCAAACATGACTTGTCATTATTTTATTTTATGCACAAGCTGTGTATGCCAAAAAATCAAAGAGTTTTGAAAACCCCAACCAGAACTACCATCCAATCAGAGCAGCCTAGTCCTTCTGGACAACTTATTTCACAATACTTGGCACAAAGACCACAAAAGATAAGGATTTTACTTGCCGCATTTTGCTCATATTAACGAGTCTTTTAAGTAACAGATTCAGCTTCCACCTGCAAATGCTAGTCTGGAAATGAAACAGGTGGAGTTTTACCACTTTATAATGTCTCTGGGAGAAGGATGATAACAGAGACATTTGCTCTGCACAGATGCCACCTCCCATAACAGAAGGACAAGGATGGGATGGTAACCACTAGGCTAATATATGTTCCATGAAATCCATCAACAGCTAAACAGCTACAGCACAGGCACCTTCAGGAGGTGCTGCACTGTTTTCTGGAATGGGCCCCAACGTCCATACATAGTTGTATAGCAAATGGAGCTACGTATAAACTGTGGAGTGAATTCAACAACTGAGAACACTGTCCTCAGAGAAACATGAAGTATTATATACTTCAGCTTTCCAGCAATACCATTCAGTCTTTCTCCTTCTGGGTGATATGGTTTAGTGGTATAGGGGTTATGGTGATAATGCTAGGTTGATGATTGGATTTGATGATCTTAAACATCTCTTCCAACCTTGATGATTATATGATTCCCTCCTCACATTTGCATTTGATTCTCTTAAAATCCTGAATAATTTGTACCTGTCNCATGGCATATTAGGCATTCAAAGCGGCATTAAAGGCTCCAATGAAAATCTTTGTCTTCCCAATGGATTAAAGTGCATTATATTGTAAAGCATTTTAAATGAAATTGTATTGAATAACTACTGTTCTCCAGTTATGAGCATTTTTATAAGCATATTGTTTGTGTCTGCTGAAACTTCTTCAGTGTAGATCATATCCTGTAGCCAGGCAACTCCATCTGAAATTCCAAGTAGAAAAAAAATAAAATTTAAAAAGATTGAAAAATTAAATTTTGACAGACTGAGGACAAAAGCTGTGGGGACTCCATGGAAAGTTTTTGACCAGCTGTTTTCTTTCTCAAACAAAGGAGGTTCCAAATCTCCATTTCCTGTTGTCAGTGCATNAGGGGTTATGGTGATAATGCTAGGTTGATGATTGGATTTGATGATCTTAAACATCTCTTCCAACCTTGATGATTATATGATTCCCTCCTCACATTTGCATTTGATTCTCTTAAAATCCTGAATAATTTGTACCTGTCTAGATACAAATCAGAAAATATCTCACTTCCCCAGCAGTTTCCCATCCCCTATTTGAAGCAAAGTATTAATCTCTTATTCAAAAGCACAAATGCTTATTTTAGCCTTTAAAACTTTAGAGAAACATCTTCCTTTGCTGCCTGAAAATTCATGTTATATAATACAGTCCCCATCTTTCCCAAACAAAGATGACGTTGTTCTCTGAAAAGAAACACTGCAAAACTGTGGAATTTTCAACACAGAGATTTGAAATTACAAAAAGGACACCAGATTAAACTATAAATTACTACACAGCTTCAGCAAATTGTACAGAGTTTAGATGTATACACAGGAAATAGTAAGTAATTTGGGAAAAAAAATCTAAGTACCCAAATCCAGATTGATCTCCCTATTTCTATAAGCCTACAAGACCTTTTCAACAGCTGTGATCTGACACTGGAAGTAATTTTTAAATAAGTCCACCTTCTTGTCTCACTAAAGACATTTCGACACAGTTTAGACTAAAATATATATAGCAGTCTCATGGCATATTAGGCATTCAAAGCGGCATTAAAGGCTCCAATGAAAATCTTTGTCTTCCCAATGGATTAAAGTGCATTATATTGTAAAGCATTTTAAATGAAATTGTATTGAATAACTACTGTTCTCCAGTTATGAGCATTTTTATAAGCATATTGTTTGTGTCTGCTGAAACTTCTTCAGTGTAGATCATATCCTGTAGCCAGGCAACTCCATCTGAAATTCCAAGTAGAAAAAAAAATAAAATTTAAAAAGATTGAAAAATTAAATTTTGACAGACTGAGGACAAAAGCTGTGGGGACTCCATGGAAAGTTTTTGACCAGCTGTTTTCTTTCTCAAACCAAGGAGGTTCCAAATCTCCATTTCCTGTTGTCAGTGCATCACTCCTATCATTATTTCAATGAACATCTCCTACATGACTATTGGAAATATGGTATGCCAGGTTTCCTAAGTAATTCCCGAACTCTCATTCTCATTTCTTCCTCAATCCCTCCCCTTTCTCCACACAGTAAGGGAAGTGCCTTGCCTCTTTTGAGCTATGATTCATATTTAAATTACTGCATATTGCAATAACATTTTTTATTTCTCTTTTCTAAATATAGTGGCTCCTTGAAGCCACAGTCAAAATATGCCTCCTCACTGTCCTTAAGCACTGATTGATCTCTTCTGGTTTTTCACAACTTCCTTCTGCATCTTCCTTTTGCTTTCAAGTTGATTAATAATTGAACAACGATTTTTGTGGCATTCCTTGAATTGCATCCTCTCATCTTTCTTCCAAATGTCTTATTCTGTGCAAATTTTAGAAACTCTATGGTTTCCCCTGTTTGACACACTTGATGCCTTGGACAATCGAAAAAATCCTGTAGGGAAGGTTTGCCACCACTAGTCTTTCATAGCTTGATCTCCTGTATCTTCTTTTCCTTTTTTCCCATCAATTTCTCTTTCCATGGATTTTTCTTATCTCAAACTCTTTTGGTTTGACATCTTGGCAAATCACTCCAACTCCTAGCTGGTGTCTTCTCTTCCTGCCTCCTGTCCTGTCCCCATGCCAATTCTGCACTAACAGCAGAATAAAGCTGCTAGGTAACATGCTAACGTTAAGATTTTAATTTAAAGTCATTAAGAGGTTTTGGTTGGCTTTCTTCCCAGTTTTAAACAGTAAATCAGTACATTTTAATTATGAAAATATATTTCCTGGTTTTAAGATAATTGCTTGGCTGAAATAAAACCATAGCCATAAGGATATTAACACAGATATTTGATTCTGCATAACATTTTGTTATTCACAAAATTGTCATACTAGAAAAAATGCAGTAGATGAGTAATACAAGAAATTCTAACATCTTCTCTATGGTAACACAGGTACTAAGTATTCTTTGATCATTGTGTATTAAAAGTATTCTATATTACACATCTTAATATTTTTTCTAAAGATTATTTTTTCTCTGAACTGTTGGAAAACTGACTTAGACTACAAAATGAAGACCAGTATCATATTAACATGAAAGCACAGAGTCTTCTTAGTTGTATTAATACTTATCATTTTACTACAATGCTTGGAAACATGAGTTTTGATAGAGGTCTCCAACTACTTTGATACCAAAAATTAAAACAGGACAGGGAAGAGGATTAAGTCTCCACGCCAAGTACTCCTAGTGCTGAATTCCTAGCATGCCTCTGGCAAAAGTCTGACTTTGACAAATTAGCACCTTCTCAGACAGTGCAGGAGGGCAAGACCTCTGCCATTGGGCACCACTCTCAGCATGGAGTTTGGATGCTGCTGCCCTGTTTTGAGAAAGAAGTCAAATCAAATGCACGACATGATCTGTGCCAATCCAGTTGATCTCAGAGAGTGAACTAATTTTCCTTCTTGGAGAGACCAAGAGATCAGTAGGAGAATTTACAATTTAAATACAGAAACCTCACAATTAATTAAAAAGAAGAAACATAACCCTCCATTTTAATAATCTCCTAATTTCTGGGCCAATGTTTTAATGACAAAACCATCCTTTTTGATTTGTCTAGTCTAATACTTTCCATTGTTTACAACTCTGCCAATGTACAAGATTTTCCAATTGCTAGGTTTGACTCAGGCTTTTATATTTTCTAAGTATATCTATATGCCTATACACACACATATGCATGTGTTTCTTGTCCATGTAATATAATTGTGCTTGACCCTGATGAGAACAAATAAAAAAAAAAATCCATGAAATCAAGGGCATTGCAAAACATCACTGAAATAAATAGAGGTACAATACATAGAACTAAATCTCATTCTTTGTGTGAAGCAGATTCAGCTGTGAGTTTGGTTTTGTTTTCTGTGATCCTGAAATACAAAAAAAAAAA
>WEIV01008431.1:5983-32479 GCA_013390005.1 Calyptomena viridis | reverse complement strand
AGAATTTTACACCAATCAGCAACAAAGGTACTTACGAATAAAGTCACTCAAAGCTCCACCTAAACATAGAGTATAAAACTAAGTCAAGCGTGAGGGGAAAAGTTAGAGAAGATTCCATCGTAACTGCTGAGATCAGCTGACAGGCTGAACCTGTCTTCTCCTCCCACAGGGACACCTATTGTATAAGAACTGTACTCCACGCATGCTGAATTCTTTTATTGGGATTAGAACTTGCCCGTGTATTGCCTTAAACACATTTTTGCAGTCAGATACTATCACTGGCAATCTTCAGAACTTAATCTGTCACAATTTTCTATTAATAAAGAGTGTTATTCCATAAACTGCTAGTGGTGGTCCTTCCTGGGTGCTAGCAGTTGCTGGCAGTGGGTAACACACTCAATTAAAGTGGGAAGACCTGCTGAGGGGTCTTCTCTCACACTCAGCTTAGCTCCCTCAAAAAGGCAGTTGAATCACCCTCCGATGGAGCAGGGCTGTTCAATGAAGGATCCCCTTAACAAGATGCTGACAGACTAGTCAGGCACAAGGGTCTTGGCTATCCTCATGAAAACATTTTTAGAAACAAGAATAAATTTAATTTTATGGATGCCTCATATCATTAAGTATAGAATAAGCATGGAATAACCCTAAATATCACTAAAAGGCTGGGGGCTGGGGAAACGTAATCCAGCTGTTCACCCCTGTGGGAAAGGTGTCCGGTTGCTGAATGGACTGTATTAGTAACTGTAGTCAGAGGCAAATCTTCCCCTCTATTTGGAACTTGTGACACTGCTGCTGGAACACTGTCCTGTTTAGGGCTCCTCAGTGTAAGAGAGAGTGAAGAAGGGTCACCAACACGGTTGGGGAACTGCAGAAAAATATACAAGGACAGGCTGAAAGCTGTATGCATTAGTTCAAGCCTGAAGAAGACAAAACAAAGGGGAGAGCTCATGGCTCTCTGCAGCCACTTAATGGGAGTAAGATTACAATGAGGAGTGGAGCCAAATTGTTCACTGATTCTCAACACAAAGAAGGGATAGAAAAATCTACATAGACTATGACACTCTGAAATATTTCTTCTTTGGAACAAATGTCAACAACTTCATAAACTCAGCTTACAAGTGACCCTGAAATTCCTTTTTAACTGAACAGGCTAAAGAAGGAATGCCAATATTCGTTGGGTTGTTTGTTTTTTTAATTTTTACTTTTACCTAAAGAAATCACAAACATAAGCTAGGAACCCTTGTGATGACAAAGGAGGATAACAACTCCTAAACATGCTTGGTTAATATCTAGCATTTTTTATATTCAGTAGGGAAATACATGAAGAACTTAAATACACTTTACAATTTTTTGAAATAAGACTGCTCTGATGACAAAACACGAGTTCTAGAACTAAACAAAACCAAATTAAACTACTAGCTCTTTCTGATTGTTAATTATTCTACCTCTTCAGCTCCCATTTAGAATTAAAACACTAGGTTTTTTCCATCTTGGTAGAGTAATGGTAGGTATACTAGTATTCTCTTGCATTCATAGCAAAGAAACAAGCTATCACATTCCTGTAAAATATTCCATCTAGGAAATAGCAGCTATTCAAAGAGGAAAGGTCAAAGGAAAATATTTTCCAAAGTTTCTGCATGTTAACCTGTGGACTGAAAGTACATAATGAGTCAGAAATAAAGGCCCAGTAATCCACCAGTCATCTACTTTTTGATGCTTTTTTTTGGCACTACAATCAATACTCAAGTGTGTCTCAAAAGGAAATGGTATTTTTTGTGACACATGCATGGCAATCCTTCCAAAAAGCAAAGAATCCCACTTGAGGGTTTACTCGCATAGAATGCTGGTCAAACATTTTTCTGATATTGATTACTATGAATGCAGCTAAGTAAATCAACTTTTATCCTGTACCAATACAGAAGTTTTTTTCTTCACTTTTAATCATATCCTGCAGCTTAACAGATCTCTTAATATTAGTTTTCAAACATGACAAAATATAACAAGCCATTAGTTTCCAAGCAATAAGACTAGCTGATTTTATTTTAAAGTACATACCTGAATTGCTGAATTCATGAAACATGTATTCCCCAAGTTACTCAGGCCACACAGGCCCGGCTGCTCATTGTGTCTTCCTGGCTCTGAATAATCATAATTCTTATAAGCAGTATATGGTGGGAGACAATAGTTTGAATTTTTCACACTGTAAGAAAACAACACATCTTTTACAATGTAAACATGTACTCTATAGTACTTTAAAACATATAAGTACTTTATAAACTTAAATGATTAAAAATGTTAAACTAACTTCTGCGAACAAGAAAGGATTTAAAACACTTGACTTTTGTAATAACATTAATTTCAATTTAAAGGTCATCTGTGCAAACAACCAAAATCAAATGTACTGCAGTAACTGCAATCATTACATCCCTACCCCTGTTTGACAGGAGCAGCCTCACAGCTTACTCTATTCTTCATTGCTCCATCATATTTAATACACTCAGATTTTAGACACCACCAGCAGCAATCAATCATTTACGTTCCTTGTGCATCCTGCTACTGCAAGAGTGAGGTCGGTGGGAATGGGAATGCAGAGTTACAGGTGAAAGCTGAGATTTCCAAGGCCACTGTGGCATAGCTGCCTCACTGCATCAGGCAGTCTATTTATAGCTTCCCTGCTAGGACAGCACAATCCAGCATGCAAATGCAGAAAAGCCTTCAGAGGTAAAAGAATGCGCAAAATGCCTTGTAACAACTTCATTATAAATCTATGAAGCATCTGTCTGGAGAAACTGGAGAAGACTGAAATAGGTAAAATTATAATATTTCATGCATTTTGTTTTCAGATGAAATATGAAAATACCAAATATAGAATAACCCTCAAAACAGTAAAGTAAGCGCATCCAAGTACACTAGAACAGCAGAGAAATCTTTTAAGAGGATGCTCTGCTCTCTGGTTTCCCAAACTAGCAAAGTGGCATTGTGTTTACTAGCCATTCTCAATGAAAAAAACCAAAGTTTTGCCCATTCAGCTTAATCCTAACTTAAATGTTCAACCTTACTTTAACACAAGTCACTTTCTGAACTCCAGGGTCCACATACCCTTTCAAGTTTGCATCTGTGGTCACCCCATCTCTATCATTAGTCCCTGGTTCATCCAGGCATGAGAGATCCCGGGAGAAAATTATCTTGCACGTCCCTTTGCAGCTGCAGTCCAGTTACTGCAGTCGACTCCAACTCCTTTAAGTTGCTAAGCCTTAGTTCCCCCAGGAAGCCAAAGCACAAGCTTGCCACTGGTGCTATGCAACCTCCACAATGTAACCAACCCCTGCCCCAGCTCAACAGTGCACTTTGGCAGCCGAAATGCACATGCACAAGGTACACAATAAGCTTCCATTTTCAGCCCTGCTTCCTTCCTACTGCTTTCCTTACCCGAGTCAAAGATTACACTAATAGTAATATAGTAATAAACAGTTTTAATTTAATTCTCCTCGGGATTTTCATTCTCTTTTTTTGCTTCTCTGCATCTTTTCCCTTTCACAAACTGCCACCTTTGGAGAGACACTAGAAAGTTAGGAAATGCAATTGGTATTTTTTGGCTATTGTGAAAGATTTTTGCAAATTAGCTGAGTACCATGATGATAATTCAGTTCAAGATAATTGCAGTGCAGATAGATGCAGTGTCTGTCTGTTCAATAGTCAGTTTACTTCTCAAAACAGAAAGACATTTCTGAGTTCTTTCATCTTCTCTCCTGGCCCACAGAAATACATTTGAGGGGGCTAGAGAATAAGGTTACTACTCATCCCGTAAGACAGGTCTATTAATATATTTTTCTCTTGTGGTTCTATAATATTTTATCAAAACATATCCTACAAAACACAGTGTCCACATACAGTGCCTACTATATGTAGGAGACCAGGAGACACTGCTTTACAGCTTTATCAGTCTGCAAACTTAATTTGTTTTTGAAGAATTACTTTTATTTAAATTACATTGTTGTTCTGCTTTTTATGCTTTTGGGATGGGATGAAAAATAAAGTAGTATTAACAGTCAGTAGTAAATGGCTAACAATGCAAAGCAAGTAAAGATGCAAGGTAAGTCTACATGAACTTCATTTAAACAAAAATACCCTAGAAAAAGTAACTTGTGGTAATAGGATGTCCTAAAGCCTCCATTTGCTTTTCCTGAAAAGCCTTCCTACCTTTCAAGAAGGAACAATGCATGGAAAATCAGAATGGGCTGGTCAAGTAAGGGCAGTTAACAGAAGGAAAACACTGATGGCTCTTAGAAGAAATTGCTGCTCAAAAATATGGCAAGACTTGAAAACATGAAACTATCTTCAGACCCTTGAACAGCCAGAGTTCTTGAAATGGTAAAAATGGTAAAAGGAGGTTTTCAAATGAGGTTTTATTTTCTGTACATCTGTAAATTTTGAATTGCATGTGCTATATCTGAAATGACATATGTATGTCTGTATCCTGCCTTTAAACATCAAAGCAGCTTTCAGATGATGCTGATGAACACAGAGCAGCTGAGTTCTGAGAACTGTGGATTTTGAACAGAGAAGTTTGGAAAAGCATAACTGGCTTTGGAAAGGATACAATTTGACAGTGAAGTGCCACGTACTGAAAACAGGTGCTGCAAATTAATTTGAGTTGCAATAAAGAACCCAGAAAATTAAGTTTGGAAGACTTACTGACCTCCGTAATATTTCAATTCAGGTTTTAATACACTGCCAAAGTGTTTTTGTGACCAGCCATTTTAAGAAACCTGTTACCAAGTTGCATCAGATTTTAGAGATACCTGAAGCAGCAGGAGAAGCCCATGCCACTACACAAAGACTACAGTCTTTGTTATTATTATCACTGTCTGGAGAGCAAAAGATAACATTATAATCTGTTTAAATAAGGTACAAAAAAAAAAAATCACTTTCCTACCACATAGTGTTTGGTTATGTGCCAGGTACAACATGAGGAAACTGTTTCTACAGGTGATGCAATTAACGTGTACTTTTTGAAATAAGCATATTGAAATATATCAAGCATGTGAACAAAGCTGCCAGCTGTCTGTCTTGACAGGCTGACACTTCTAAATGATGGAAGCGAATCATTTTAGGAGCCTAAAACTATGGTGGCAAATGAAGGAAATGGATCAACTTTCCATATAATTCCCCAAGCAAAATCCCTGTTCAAAGTGTTTGTAATCCCCACCCCACATAATTTAAAAAGCACCATATACGAAATGAAATGTACTGCTTTTTTAAAAGCAATACACAGAAATTCCAGTAAGACCTAAACGATGCATGTCTCTCCCTACTCTTCTGAATCCACTAACACATATTATGCTAATCCTCCTATGTTATTCTTTCAACAAGATCGCCTGTAAAGGTAAAAGAATATCACTTATCAATTATTTGGAATCCTCCGTTCCATCAAATGCAGACACACATTCACAGAAATGAAGGCTTTGGACTGGATAAAGTTCACAAAAGCCATTTCTATTATCTAATGTATGACTGGCTCAACACACAATTAAATATCTACCAATTTGAGGCTTACTCTTACATAGAACACTTCCTGAATTAGACAAGTATTACAGAAATTTGTACTGTACAAAGAAACCTGATACTTCCAGTACTTTAATATAATTTGTACTCTATAGCTGAGCTACGGTGATTGCAAAACCAAGCTTCCAACCACTAGTATCTATGACCACAAATACACACAACCTGGTGTTTGCTTTTTCTGCCTTACAAATCAGCTGTGTCAGCTAAAATTCTCTTCAAAACAAATGCTGGTATTTCTTTTTTGAATCACAGCATCTCATGGCCATATGGAGGTGCCAACAGATCCTGGAAAGCCACAAATGTTAAATTTCACTATTGTACTACAAACAATGCATAATATAAGAGACAGTAAGGCAGAAACATGAAAATAAATTCCAGGCAAACCTGACATGAAATAGTTAATTAGGAAAGTAGTTAAGATAGCATTAATTAATGACAAAGAAGTGTTTTCTTAGACAAGGAGATATTTGTGAGAAGAACAGAACACAGAAGAAACTAATCTTAACTCAGAATTCTGTAATACAATAAAATACAGAGATACATATTTTCATTTACCTTTTTGAAGCCAAAAATTCTTAATGCAACAGTATGTATTTTAAAGTACAAAGTGTATTAATGGATATGACTTCATCACTGAAGACATCCTGACAGAAGTGCTGCTAAAGATTCTTCTCTCTTGTATTTTATACTGAATTATTCATTTATGATTTTTAAAATATTTATTTTAAACTCATCGTAATTGGATTATTGCATTGTAAGGAAAACCATGTATTTCTGCATTGATTATCTGTGTGACCTCACATCCAGATGCACTGTGTTTTGAGATACAAGAGAAATATGGCCAGTATTTCATAACACTACATAGTACATGCACCTATTAGCTGATTTACAAATGTTTAGGTTCCAGTTAAAGCACTTGAAAGGACCAATTCGTTATCAAATCTGAATTTTATATTACTTCCTTGTAAACGTGTATTTCTGTCAAAAATAATAAAAAAAAACACAAACAAACCCACAAAAACCAAACAGACACCAGCCCACTAGCAACACCCGCTCCAAAAAAAACCCAAACCAACCAAACAAAAAAACCCCCAGAAGTTTTCTGTAAGTTTCAAAAGCTCACATTTTGGCTTCAAAATAAACTGAGAAATAGAACTAAAATCAGCTAAAGCAAGTGACAAAACTATCTTTAAAAGCTGGAAGAGCTGGCAACGGGTTTCCTAAGTGCTTTCTAAAAATAATACAGCATCACTATCCAGAAGTTAACATTAAAAAAGAAAAAAAAAAAGAAAAATTAGGGGAAGAAAAAAGCCCTGATGGCTTGATTTAAAATGGTGGCTCCCTAGGAAAAAAGTAACTGTCAAGTTTTGGTTTTGGCATTACAACTGCTTTTGCTCAAGCACTGAGGGAAGGTGAGATTAAGTCTCAGCTGGAGGCTCAGCTCTTATCAAGTAACTTTTCACAGAATCATAGATACAATGTTCTTTTTATTTACTACACATTCACACACAGAGTACAACAGACTGCAGTTAAATACTTGGATTTCAACTGTTCAACAGAGAGGTGGAGCTACTCACAATTAGTAGAAGCACAAGTGACACTTCACCCCTTAGGAAAAATCACTTCTGATAAGTGCAGTATTTAACTGGAAGATATTGTATAAAATATTTAATACTTATGTCAGCTTTTAATATTTAACACCTTCATGTTTGGTCACAAAATGCATGTTTGGAAAAATATTAAAAATTTGAATAAATTGTAAGAATAGGGCTCTTCAACTTCCCCCAGCTTGCATTAAAGATGAGTGCTCTCTTGTTTCAAGCATTTGAAAGATGCTTCATTATCTGTTAAAGTGAAATAAATCCATGCTTTTCTATATTCACCAACTTTTTTTACAGTTGTGTAGAACAAAAAAAAAACTGCAAAAAATTACACACAAAGTTGGCCACTGGAATATGAAAGCCCTTCTTTTAGACTACTATCACATTCTTCATTAAACTAATTTGGAATATAAAGAAGTAAACTTGTGAAAGTGAGAAGTTTTTTATTAAACTTTTGCTCACTGTAACACTCAAGCACACTTAGACTGGTCTCTCTCAAATCTTCTAGCACTAAGAAACAGAAGTTAAATTGCTTCCTACATTCTAGTTAAAACAATTCAGCTGTCATGATTTCAAATCCATGTGTGATGTCACATATGCTGCTCTCATACCTTAGGAGCAATGAATATGGGAAAATCTGACCACCATAAACATAAGTAGTTTATAATTTGGTTGCCCATTTAAATTCAGACAGGATAATAATAACAATGTATTTCTAGAAGGATAAACTCTAAATGAAATATTTATACGTTTTCTTACAACAATCAACATTCTTTTTAGTGTCTTCCTTACTGAAGACTAAGAGTTACAAACATCTTTAATGCTTCCTTTCCTGTATCAGCTTTACAATACCTACACTATGAAACAGTAACCAGGAACAATTCACAACCAAATACTGCCAAGGAATTCAAAATCCTTAAACTAGGAGTTACAAAACATCGAACTTTGTTTGTCACACTGGGGTGATTAAATTAAAAAATATTTTAAGGTATATTGCTTACTTTCTGTTGTTCATGTTGTTATAATTATTTGATAGAGATGGAGAGATCTTTGGTAAAGTTGAAAAATTGGATGCACCTGGGGACCTTTAAAAATATGAAAATGATAAATTAGACAAAAATGTTGAGATATTAAAAACTATAAAACAAAGATAATAAATGAACAAAGCATATAAACAAGCATGAAAAAGAAATACTTTTTAAAAAGTGGGCAAAGAACTAAAAATACCCAGGACACGCAGCCCTCAGAATCCATAGTTTAACACCTGAAATGCTTCACAGTACTTTAAACTTCCATAACTTGTTGAAGAAATATAACTATTAAAAAGCAAAAGAAATCATAGACCACTGTGCTAAAAAAACTGTTTTCAATTTACAGAATGACTATAGGTATTTTGACCTTCCTAAATCTACCTAAAATGTAAAGTTTATAACATAGAAATATTACTACTTTTTCATTTCAACCTAAACAGACATTGAGATACAAAAATTATTAAAATATATATTTCAAGGTTAGCTTAACAGCAGCATGAAATCATTTAATAAAAGTTGTCTCAGTAATATAATTAAAAAAAATTCAGGATATTATGGCCAACATTAAATAATCCTTAAAAACCTTTTCTGACAAAAGTAAAAGCATTATCACTCATCCCCATGGTTTAAGACTATCTTAAAATACAAGAAGAGCGAACATTTTCATCACAAAACTATCTGAATATAACAATTAAATAAAATATTCACAACTAGCTTGCAGTGTATTGTTCAGGACTTTTTAACTACCTTTCACAAACTAAACTCTGCAAGGAGGTAAATATTTTTACATAGGCAATTTTCCTCGGTATAATTTTCACATTTATTTTCAGCTTCCTATTAGTAAACCTCTTCCAACAGAGAAGTTTCTTGGGGAGAGAAACATCAAGTCATCCCACTCATACCAATCTGACACCAGTACTAGTAAGAGTTGCCCATAGCCTGGAAATGGTTTGCAGGTCAGCAGGAGTGAACCCGAACTACAGCACAAAGGAATTCCAGCCACTGCAGCCAGTAAGTCACCTTTGGGGAGGGCTCAACTTAAATGCCTCTCCAGTTAGAGATGTGCACATGCCTGCAGGGCTACGATCTTACTGCCATCACTGGCAAGAAGTAGTGGGATGGCTACTATTGCTAGAAGGAAAGGATACAGGCTCTTTAAGAAGGACAGGCAAAGGAGACCAGGAAAGGGGTGTTGCCGTCTATGTCAGTCGGCAGCTGGAGTACATGGAACATTGCTTGGGAATTGATGAGGTGCTCAGAGAGTTTATGCAAAAGGATTAAAGGAAGGGCAGCCACAGGCCACGTTATAGTGGGGGTCTGCTACAGGCCACCCAACTAGGAAGCCCAAGGAGGTGATTGGTGACAGCCAACATGCTGTCAACTAAGGGCAAATCTTGCTGAACAAATCTGGTGGCCTTCCACGGATGGGGTTACAGAGGTGGTGGATGAGGGAAGACTGGCACCATCTACCTGGACTTCTGCAAAGCACTTACATGATCTCACATGACTCCCTTGTCTCTAAACTGGAGAGACAGTGGATCGGGAACTGGCTGGATGGTCACACTCCAGGAGTTGTGGTCAACAGCCCAATGTCCCAGTGGAAACCAGTGGTGTTCATCAGGGGTCAGTATTTGGACCGGTGCTGCTTAATCTTTGTCAGCAACATGGACAGTGGTATGAGTACATCCTCATTAAATCTGCTGACGACACCAAGCTGTGTGGCATAGTTGACATGCTGGAAGGAAGGGATGCTATTGAGAGGGATCTGGACAGGCTTGAGAGGTGGACCTGTGCAAATCTCATGAAATTCAACAATGAAAAGCAAGGTCCTGCATCTGGGTCAGCATAAACTCAAGCACAAGTACAGGCAGGGCTGAGAATGGATTGAGAGCAGCCCTGAAGAACTGGGGCTGTTGATTGATGAGAAGCCCAACATGACCCAGCAATATGTGCTCACAGCACAGAAAGCCAACTGCATCCCAGGCTACATCAAAAGTGTGACCATCAGGTTGAGGCAGGTGGTTCTTCCCCTCTGCACTGCTCCTGTGATGCCCCACCTGGAGTACTGTGTTCATCTCCGGGTCCCCCAACATAAGGACATGGATTTGTTGAAGTGAGTCCAAAGCAGGGCCATAAGATGATCAGAGGGCTGGAGCACCTCTCCTATGAAGAAAGGCTGAGAGTTTGGGCTGTTCAGCCTGAAGAAGAGAAGGCTCCAAGGAAATTTTAGAGCAGCCTTCCAGTACCTAAAGGGAGCTACTAGAGAGCTGGAGAGGGAATTTTTACAAGGGCACATAATCATCAGGCTAGGGAGAATGGCTTTGAACAAAGAGAGTAGGTTTTGATTAGACATTAGGAAGAAATTCTTCCCTATGAGGGTGGTGAGGCACTGGAACAGGTTGTCTGGAGAAACTGTGGATGGCTCATCCCTGGAAGTTTTTGAGAACAGTGTGGATGGGGCTCTGAGCAACCTGGTCTGGTGAAAGGTGTCCCTGCTCATGGCAAGAGGGTGGAATTAGGTATCTTTTAAGGTCCCTCCCAACCGAAACCATTCTATGGTTCTATGTATCACCATGTGAAGGACATGTTAGCTAATTTTTTAAGTATTCTGATCAACATTTACAAAGCTTTCTTGTAGACAATTCCTTTATCAATCTAATCCTCCTCTTTGAACATTGTTTTCAGAGAAGTAAAATACATGGACTGTGTCCACAAGAAAGATACCAAACTGAAATCAGTTTAACCCTACTTAAATTCAAGACAAAAGTTAAATTATGACATTCATACACATAATTATTTTAGAAGAAGCTATTTTATCGAGTGATTTTGAACTGAAATTGAACTTTTCAGAACGAATTTGAAGCCTTTATATAATCTAAGCCAAATTAAAATGCAGTAGAGTTTTAAATTTAAAAAACTCAATGTATAATTGTGTAATAAGCTAAAAGAAACCAGTATAAGCTACATAAAGGTCAGGTTTTCACCAAAATGTAAATTAACCTGATTTGTTTCTTAGAGAAGATGACAATCAGCAGTTTTAGTCTTTGGTAGCATTTGCTATCAAATACAAAGTGCTAATAACAGGTAAATCAGTATGAGATTGCTACTACTCTGAGGTGTGCAGCCTTTCTGCTTGATGATGGCTGCTTACATTGCCAAATCCTGTGTATAGAGAACAGAATTGATTCACAGATCCTGCAGTTTTTAATACATTTCAATACTTGTGGGAAAACTTGGACAGTAACCATCCCACCATAATTTAAAACATTAAATCAAAAAAAGGATAATAAAAACCCTGAGAAGACAGTAAGTGCTAAGACTGAATGCATTGTCATACTTCAGTTATGCCTTTAAAATAATGCGGAAAAGAATGGTCAAACATATCTACTTGTAAAACAACTGCAATCATTTAGGAATTTCTTAAGACAAAATGAGTAAGATAATATGTAACAAAAAGTCAATTATTTTTTAAATTACAAAGTATATATCCTTTTGGTAGTGTACTTACTACAGTATGTATTAATGTTACTGGGGTGTTAGTACACCACAGAAAGACATCCAAAGAATACAGCTACTTACTTGACAAAAATAGTAAGTTCTAAACTCCACGTTTAAAAAACACAATAATCAGTAAATGGATTGTTTCTCTCATGCAGGAGAGGAGTAAACAAAATTCTCAACATAGCCAGAGTAGCTGCAAAAATTATGCAACAGATAACTTTGAAAAGCAACTTTTAATTATCTAACAAACAGACCCCATAAAATTATTTATTATTGTTTAACTTATTAACAGTGCAGCAAAAAACAGACTAGAAAAACCAAGTTTACTGTAGTCCTATGCCAAAACAGATGATAACTCACACTAGATAATGACTTGCCAACACACTTCATTAACCCTACGGTTAAACTGCATTAGAATTCTCCTAGTGACCAACAACATAAATATGGACATCAGCAAAACCAAGTGTAACCAGAACAACCTTTTTCCTCTAATCATCTGTGGGCATCTACTATAGACTGCCTATAGACTGGATCAGGAGAAAAAAAGGCAGATAAGGCTTTTTCAGACAAACTGAAGAAGCTTAACATTCATAGGCCCTGGCCCTCAAAGGGGACCTGCTGATGGGACAACACAGAAGGGCATAAAAAATGCAGGAAGGTTCTGGAATGCGATGATGACAACTTCCTGATGCAGGTGACTAAGGAGCCAGTAAGGGAAGGTTCTTCGCTGGATCTGATACCTAAAAACCAAGGAGGAACTGGTTGGGAATGTGAACGTGGGGTCTTGGCCGAAATGACTTTAAGGCAGTGAAATCTGAGATCCTAAGACAGCATGGCAGAGATCAGTAACACAGTCCTGGATTTCTGGAGAGCAGACTTTAACCATTTTAGGGATCTGTTTGGCAGAGTCCCATGGGATACAGCCATGAAGAGAAGAGGGTCCCAAGAGACATGGTTGATATTCCAGAATCACAGGATCATTTAGAAGACCTCTAAGATCATTGAGTCCAACCTTTCAATAACCATTTCCTCTAAGCTCAAGAACGGTCCATCCTGAGAAGCAGAAAATCACGCAAAGGTGGCACAAAGCCTGCACGGATAAGCAACAAGCTTCTAACCCAGCTTGGATGTGAAGAGAAAGTGTCTGAGTGAAAGCAGGGGTAGATAACTTGCTTAACCAGCGTGACAGTCTTCTTTGATGAGATTACTAGCTTGGCAGATGAGCAGGAAGCAATGGATGTGGTTTACCTCAACTTTTTAAAGTCTTTTGACAGTGTCTCCTGCAACACCCTCCTAGACAAGCAGATGAGTCATGGGTTATGGAAGCGTACAGTGAAAACCATTCAATCCTGCCCCTGAGGGGGGCAGGAGAGTGAATGGAAAGCAGTTTGGCAGAGAAGCACCTGGGGTCCTGCTGGACAAAAAGCTGAACGTGAGCCAGCAGGGTTTCCAACCCACTGTGACACTGGGAAAAGCATTGCCAGCAGGTCAAACAAGGTGATCCTTCCTCTCCATTCAGCACTGGCAAGACACCCCTGGAATGCTGGGTTCACTTCTGGCCTCCCCAGTACCAGAGAGACAGGGACATTCTGGAACGAGTCCAGTGAGAGGCCACAAAGGCGATCAAGGATTGTAGCACCTGACCTATGTGGAGAGGCTGAGAGCTGGGACTGTTCAGCCTGGAGAAGCTCCTCCTCCTGGAGAAGAGAAGGCTCCATAACAATTTTATCAATATGTATCAATGGCAGGGAATGAAGAAGATGGAGCAAGACCCTTCCCAGTGGTGTCCACTGAAAGGATAAAACCCTATGGGTATAAATTGAAATAAATAAAATTCAATCTGAACATAGTGTATGTCCAGATGAAATTGAAGGTCATGTTCATCATTAGAAAAAAAAGTGATAAACTGTGACTTGTTTTACAGCAAGGGTGGTTGAAAACTGGAACAAACAGACCAAAGTGACTATGCAGTGTATATATCCTTAGCAATACTCAAAATGTGCCTGGATATGGTCCTGGGCAATCTGGTCCAGCTGCCCATGCTTTGAGTAGGGGACTGGAAGAGACCATCTTGAGAGGTCAAGGACTCCTATTCTGAGAAATTGTGGCTATAATCAGGCTAACATACAATTTAAAAGCAAGTTTTAGTATGTTTCACCTACTACAGTTTATACTATTCTCTTTTTACAAAACTCAACTAATTCAGCTAATCATACTTCCTTGGAGGATTTGCACAGAAGGCTGATATATAACATTCAGCAATCAAAAAATGTTAATGTTCAGGGCATGTATTCGTTAGAGAGTTTTTCAACCCTGCATTAATTGATATTAATGAACATGTTTGTTAAACTAACTTGAAAATGTCTGTTGGACATTACCGATGTTTGATGTTCACCCACAGGAGCTCAGACCACAAGTCATTATGTACCAGCAAATGGCAGTCCAGCTCTTGACTGGCAGACAAGCCCTGACAGCTCTTGCTTTTACAATTGAAGACACAAGAGTAAGTCCCCAGGTAGCTCTATTCTCCACAATTATCTTTCTTACAGAGAAGTCAGTAGAAAGGCACACCTGTCTGCATATCAACTGCTTCAGGGAAAAAAACCCTGTTTTAAATATTTTGTTAAAGATGATAGTTTTCATTTCACATTCACTATTCATGGATATTTTTTCCTAAAACATCTGGATAAACAAGCATTATCTTATTTCAAAAAGGAACAACTAATTATCTTTTATCCATTTTTTTTCTCCTCTTAAAAAACATTATGGGATCCTGCCGAGTAACAGGAAAGAATCAAGAAAGAGCCTTTAATGTTTTTCCAAGATAAAAAGGCATACAGTTTTGAACCAGAAAAAAAAAAAAGTGAAAAAACTATGTGACAAATATTGTAAGAAAACATTCATTATTACAAGGAGAAAAAGAGCACTATGAATGTGAATAGTCTCAAATTTTTGTATGGTCAAAAAATCCCCCCATCAACAATGTATTCCCTTTTACATCCAAAAATTCTTTTAAGGATAACTGCAGAATATCTGTAAATTATGCAAGATAGTATATTTGATTAGGTGGACTTATTCCACAGTGAAATCTAAACAAAAAAAAAGTGTCCTAATTAAATGTGTTACTTTTATTACACACACTGATACAGACTGACAGGCTAAAAATTCTTAGATTTTTACCATATAGGAAGCATTTTTAAAGACTATGATAGTCAATAGATTTAAAACTTGTGTATTAAGTTTTCTAAAAAGACCAGCAACAACACTTTTTTTCAAAATTAGAAGGAAATTAAATTACTAATTTACAGATATATAGAACTTTGTATTTTAGATTCTTTGTATGTTTCTATAACTTGCTTTTATGTTTGCACATAGCAGGTATTTTTCTAGACTATTTATAGATTCTTTGTATGTACCTCTAACTTATATTTGCATACAAACATGTAACAACTTCTTAACAGAAAACTAACAGAAACCTTGTCCTGGCTATTCATTTGCTAATTCATGGAATGCCAAAACTTAAGTTCCTTGCTCCTACTCAAGTTTTATAATGACAGATTGGCCGAAAGGTTTAAATTGTTGTACAGTTTTTCCTGAACACAAGTAACTTGACTTTGTAGTACAGTTGCTTAAGTTACTTGAACTAAAACATTAGATTTTCTTAATATCTTAGTTTAAAACATATGTATGGCATTGAGGAGACAGCTACTCATAGACAAGTTAGTGTCACAGTATTTTCTGCAAAACTGCCCATTTAATGCTCAGTAATACCAGTTTGGGGAACAGATGGCATTAAAGACACTCCTGGAGAAGTCAATATGGAGCCCTCTAGATAAAGTTTGACAAGAGCCAACCTTCCTGAGCAACAAACATCCCAGTAGCTGATATAAACCTCTCGGAAAGCCAAAACCCCAGGCTTATTCCTAAGCCTGACTGACCCTGTGAACCGTTTAATGTACAACAAATTCAGATACTTCCAGACAAAAACCTCCAAAACTTACAGACATTTTAAGCGGCATTAAAATATAAGACAATAGCAGATATCATGTGGGGTTTTTACAATGGATGTTGCAATTAGTTCAAAAATTCAGAAGTTAGAAGAAGAGTACACATAAAACAAATGCAAACACTGACAATTTTGTGAACAGCAGGGTCTCTGCTCCTATACAAAAAGAATCTTAAACTTGACATCACTCCTTCCCAGTTTCTTCAGGAGAAGAAACAATTACGATAATGATCAACCTTTTAATTTGTACTAATTCCTTACACTCTTAAAAGAAACATCATTTTCAAAACTCTTCCTTCCTATACTGAAGTGAGGTCCCAATCTGGCCAGTTTCAAAGTAAATATGTTCTCTTCTTGCAGTAGGAAAAGATGCTCCCACCTTTAACATATTTGCCATAAAAAACTGTGAGCACTCATCACCTGCAATAGGAATATAGAAAAATTGCCAAAAGGAGCAATCAATACAAAAATTGCTGTTATACTTCTGATAACAAAAGGCAGGGAAAATGTGCAGAATATCTTCCCATCTTACTGTTTTTAATTTTCAACTGTCACAACATATGTTCTGCTACCTTCAGACAGAAAAATGAGCAAACAGGAACCTCATGAACTTTGTCAAAGGAAATGCAAAGGCCTGTTTCTGGGGAGGAACAACCTCAGGAACCAGTACACGGGGAGGGAGCAGTGTAGGGGCAGGCGACCGAATGAAAAGCAGTTTGGCAGAGAAGCACCTGGGGTCCTGCTGGACAAAAAGCTGAACATGAGCCAGCAGGGTGTCCTTGGGCCAACCACCTTGGCCCACTGTGCTACACTACAGCAGTGTAGTGGTGTGCTGCACTGCCAGCAGGTCTAACAAGGTGATCCTTCCTCTCCACTCAGCACTGGCAAGACACCCCTGGAATGCTGGGTTCACTTCTGGCCTCCCCAGTACCAGAGAGACAGGGACATTCTGGAAGGAGTCCAGTGAGAGGCCACAAAGGCGATCAAGGATTGTAGCACCTGACCTATGTGGAGAGGCTGAGAGCTGGGACTGTTCAGCCTGGAGAAGCTCCTCCTCCTGGAGAAGAGAAGGCTCCATAGCACTTTTATCACTATGTATCAATACCCAGTGGGAGGGAATGAAGAAGACGGAGCAAGACCCTTCTCAATGGCGTCCACTGAAAGGTAATAGGCACAAACCAAAGCACAGACAATACTTTTCAAATATAAGAAATTTTGTTTAAAAATTGGGGTTATGAAACAGAAGAACAGGTTTTCCAAGAAAGCTGTAGAACCTCCATTCTTGGAGATGCTCAAAGCCTAACTGGACACAGTCCCAAGCAACCTGCTCTAGGTGACCCTTCTTTAAGCAAGTGGGCTGGACCAGAGAATCTGCAGACATGCCTTTCAACTTCAACTATTCTGTGATCCTCTGGAAAACCTTAGCTCATGTTCTGAAATGAAGCTGACTTTTCAAGCATTATTATATTCCATGCTTTCCAAAATTCTATATTTTGATATTTCTAAATATGGTCTTTTATTCCTTGGCATTGGAATTTATGTTTACAATTTGTACTCTTTGAAAAGAAGCACTACAAAGAGGTGGTCTCAGCAGGAACTGGTGCAAGTCAGTGTGTGACCAATGATGGGGCTATGTGGATATACACTATTTGCGCTGACAAACTAATACTCCAAATGAGTCTCACGCAGAAGACTCAAAAGCAGGTGTTTACTATTCTACCCCTTGAAAGATTTGTAAGATTGTTCATAAAGTTTTAAACAGATGTAAAATCCTGTCCTCATTACTGCCTGTTAATAGTTGCTATTTGAATCCACTAAATTTTGCAAACCTTCCACTGTTACAGAACATTTGCATACCAAATTTCAAAACTACACCTCAATTTCACAGCAAAACTATTCATCTTCATTTGCTCATTTGCTTATAGCTTCCTCTGACACCAGCACTTTCAATTACAATTTTACTTGTCACCAGACAAAACATTTTTCAGGAGATAACCTTTAATTTATATATTGCTCCTGAATGCTTTCCATAAAGTGGAAAAGAAGTTTGGCAGAGTAAAAGCAGGTACCATCATCAGAATATCTTCCTACCAAAACTTCCAAAAGAATCCATGACAGTGGGTTATCTAAGTTCTTTCAACTTTTGAAATTTGCATCGAAAATTTGACTAAGAATTTAAATTTCCATTAGATCCTTTTTGAGGTCAGAGATTAAACTTCAAGTACTTAAGATCCCATTCTTTCTATCGCTCCGTATTCCCAATTCCTTGTGTTATAACATCTTGCTAAGCAAGATTAAACTGTTCATACTAAACTTAAATTGAACTCAGATTTCATTACATAACTTAATAGAGACTAGTGTTCCCAATAAAGGTGCTTGAGATAAAATATCAAAGATAACGAATCTCTGTCCTTCAAATGGTATTATAAAAAATGTTTTAAAACAACAGTGACACTTAATTACATGAATGCAAAATCTCAAAATGAATAAAGAGAACTTAAAAGAACTTCTTATGAAAGAGATGTTCAAAAGCCAGACAACAAAGGGAAAAAACAGTTAATTATTTGTAAGGCTGATTTCATGTCAATTTACTTGTAAACAATTCGAACTGTTCTTCAAAACCAGCAAAACATAGATTTAGATTCGGGAAACAATATTAAAAATAGTTTATCGATCTAAATGAGGAAAAACACGTCTTTCTACGCCCCATTATCAAGGTGCTGTTGATAATGGCAGTAGGAAGAACAGAAAAGAAAAATAACATCATTCTGAGATAATTGATGAAAGCCCAACAAAGAACAAACACAACATGATGGGTAATGTAGACTGTAACATGCTTTATGTGTAAACATTGTACTCTAGAGACAAATGAACAAGCTGTCCATGAGAACATTTACGTATAAGAAAAATACTGATAAAATACATATATCTGTGTTCACTTAACAGATACACTATGCTTTGGAACATAAATCAAATTAAAATAAACTAAGTTTTGCAGTTTTCTGCTATGGACTTTTTTTCTACTTTTAGGCAGAATAATATGTATCATTGGTTGAAATCAACAAAACTAAGCAACATATATGCAGGAATTCACCATTATTATGTTGTTTTACAATACACATTACTTACAACAAATATATTAGGCATATTTTCAACTAAAACATCTTAAGGATGATTTTCAAAATAAAATGCCACTTTTAAAAACAGGTTAATTTTTTTTTAATACAGCAAAATAACATGAAAACAGTTACACTATAGTGAATCACATGACTGGAATTCATAACTTACTTAGGAGTTGAAGGACCTCTTGGCCATGTTCCATCCTCATTCTTCTGCTCTATCACAAGGACCTACCACAAAAAAGTGTAACAAACTGAAATAAAAGTATCAGTAGATAGCTTTCTGTTTCATGTTTTTAATGGATTTGCTGATATGTGATTGAGACAGAAAAGATTTGGTATTTAAGTCAATATTCACTGAGATTCAAGAATATTCCTTTCAATTACACTGCACCTTCCTCTCTTCACTTTTTTCTCCCCACATCTTAATTTGTGCAACTTTGGGCAAGCTATTTAATACTTCTATTCCTCTACAAATCCATGGATAAAATGGCAAGACATTTAGCTCTCAAAGAAGTCAGAGGGTGACTCTCAGTGTTTAAACAGCACCTATGAATCCAGAGAAATCACATGTCTATGTGATTAACATAACGGTCCTATTAAGGAAGGGATATTCCTGGAAGAATTTTGCCTCACAGAGATCGATAGGGAAATAAACCAAACCCACCCAAACAAAACTATTTTCTGCCTTGATAGCCTTAAAACCATATCTGTCTGGTTACTTACATATATGTATCTTATAAAAGCATTTATCTAATATTACTTTTTCAATGTAAGAGTTGATTAATTAAATTAATTTCATTCAAGTTGTTATTGCTATGAAACAGAGTACAGAACACTCAGTCCCAAACAGAGGCATCAGGTGCCATTTGAAACCCCTTTGGGTATTTGAGATATCTGCTCCACACTGGCAGATATGACACAAGACCTACAAAGAGCTCATGCCTTTCTGGATTGACAGCTGAGCTAGCTAAATCCTTTAAAACAGCAACTAGACTTCAGTATTTAAACTGAATCCAGCTCTCGATTTCCAATGCAACTAATTCTGCACAACCATACACTGATGCTTCAGGACACTAATTGCCATGCTATGCCTGTATGTGCTTACACATAATGACATAAATTAACATATGTACTAATGTCAGAACCTATTGTATAAGTCATACTGCTACTTGAAGATGTAATAACATTTTCAGTCTGAATACAAGAGGCCATGACATTGAAAAAAAGCTATCATGACCATCTTTCTAGCTGGAAAAGAGTAGTCTGCTATCTTTGGTCATTTAAAACAGATTCTGCCATACTTCCCTGACTGGCTCTCAGACACTACAAAATAAAAAGTAGATTTAGACTTAAAAGTTCAATGGAACCCCTAAAGGCTTGCTTCAGAAATCAACTGACAAATTCAAAACATTAAATATACTCAATTGCATACACAGTAAAAAATAACTATTAGGTTAGAAAGACTGTAATAGTCAGAACAACTATTATTAGATTAGGAAGCTCAGCAAGAAAACAACCATGTGTGTCAGCAAGTGCAACTGACCAAACACATTTGGCCTACCATGACATTTAGCATTTCCATAAACCATGGTTAAACTCTGCTTTAAACAATATTTGTTTTGCTCAAAGTACAGGTGTCACCTAGAGATCTTTTCATGGCTTTATTAGACCATGCTTGCTTCATAGTTAATGTTTCACTGGGATAGAGGCAATTTGCAAGTTACATCTTTGACACAAATCTTTTATGGGAGATGCAGGCTCTTCCAGCAGGACCGCTGCATTGTTAAAATTACCTGTGTGAGGGGTTAAGTGCATGCAGCATGAAGCTAAAGGGCAATAGTTCAAGCAGTTATTTTGGTGCACTGATTACTTACCTTCCATGCCATAAAAGAAAACTGAAACACAGCATAAATACTGCTGATAAGTAGGTTAGAGTCAAGTATTTCCGGGCAAAAGGAAATACTTTAATATAATCTCCCCTACAATTACTGCCATCAAATTTCATCCACTCATGTTTGCAGCATGACAGCACGAACTACAGCTGTTGAAAAAACATTCAACCCTATCTGAAGACTAAAGAATCGATGCAATAATCTGAAAAGCTATTCTATCAATGAAATTGCTTGATCTGTTCATATTTATATTTGTGTAGTTTAACATTCAGTATTTGTTCTTTATACTCATCTGGAAAGGTAAAAAAATTATCTTGCAAGAAATTCTCCTATAAAACGATTTTAAAAAGTGATAATATAGTCTCATGTTAAAGCAGGTTTATAAGCATTTTTATCTCTATCATTCTTATCTAAAATATTTTCATTTTTTCTTATTTTATTTCTGAAAACTGAACAGTGGAATTTGAGCAGAAGATATTAGTCTTTAAGAGTATCTAAAAAGTTATTGAAATTTTGGGTTTCATTACAGGAAGATATACCAGATCTTAGGAATAACTTTTTATTTCGGGTTTTACCAGAGCTGTGTCAGTGATTTTGTAAAATATGGTAAATTTAAAATTTAAGTTTTAAAAGCAAATTTCAAATCTTGCTTTTAATTCACCAGGAAACTTACACTAATCTTTAATAAATAAGCACAAAGACTACTTTGATTTCAGCAGGTCTGTTTACAAAATCATCTGTCCCTAACACAATCTATTAGATGCAAATTTCATTTAAAAATAAGCAAGAATCATTTGGTATAGCTACATTTTCCTGAGAAAAAAAATAAATGTATACAAAAACAATATTTCACTGTACCTGTCCCTGGTATAAACCAGCATCCTGTATGGTACTGTCTGGCTTATTCAAAGGTTCAAAAGTATTACTCATGTATTTGTTCCACAATCTGGTCTCTTTTTCACCTGGAATATTGAAGATTTTTCTTATCTCCTTTTCAATTGTATCTGTTTTGTAAGGGAGAAAACACATGTTTAGCATTTCAATACACAAACGTGTTTAGCATTTCAAATACACAAAGGCCAAATAAAGCCTAAGAACTCATCTCCTCTTATATTCAAAATATGAATGAAACTGTAGAAATTGCCATGCAACTACATCATGTTGTAGGACAAGCCTAAGTTACTAGTTTGCTTGCCTTTAAAAGAGAAACAGTTGGAGGACTGCTTTATTGCCTCCTCAATCTCTGTCACTAGTGGGGTTCCACAGGGCTCTTCAACACCTTCATAAATGACTTGGACGCGGGACTGGAAGGGGTACTAAGCAAGTTTGCAGATGACACAAAACCCTGCAGAGAGACCTCAACAAATCAGAGGACTGGGCAATCACCAACCATATGAAGTTCAATTACAAAGTGCTGGATTCTGAACCTGGGATGGGGAAAACACCAGATGAATGTACAGACTGTGGAATGAGATGCTGGAAAGCAGTGCCTGGTAAAAGGGATCTGGGGGTCCTGGTCAATGGCAAGTTGAATATGAGCCAGCAGTGCCCTGGCAGCCAGGAGGGCCAACCTTGTCCTGGGGGCATCAGGCAAAGCATCACCAGCTGGTCAAGGGAGGGGATTGTCCTGCTCTGCTCTGCACTGGTGCAGCCTCATCTTCAATATTGTGACAATTTTGGTCACCACAATATAAGAAAGATATCAAGGTATTAGAAAGTGTTCAAAGGAGGGCAACAAAGATGGTGAAGGGTCTTGAGGGGAAGCCATATGAGGAGCAGCTGAGGTTACTTGGTCTGTTCAGCCTGGAGGAGACTGAGGGGAGACCTCATTGCAGTTACAACTTCCTTGTGAGGGGAAGAGGAGGGGCAGACACTGATCTCTTCTCTGTGGTGAGAAGTGAAAGGACCTGAGGGAATGGCCTGAAGTTGTGTCAGGGGAGGTTTAGGTTGGATATTAGAAAGAGAGGTTCTTCACCCAGAGGGTGAGTGGAGACTAGAACAGGCTCCCCAGGGAAGTGATCACAGCACCAAGCCTGACAGTTCAAGAAGTGTTTGGATGATATTCTCAGGCACATGGTGTGACTCTTGGGGATGGTCCTGTGCAGGGTCAAGAGCCGGACTCAAAGATCCTTGTGGGTTCCTTCCAACTCAGCATATTCTGTGATTCTTAGCAAAGCAGACCAAATAAAGACAAGTTGATAAATAACAGATGACAGGGGCCGCTTAAGTATCCATCTACTCATTTCTCAGAGTGTGCTAACAGAGAAGTGTGGGTAGATGACAAATTATCAGAAGCAAGACTGGTAGGAAAAAGAGGTGCAGGGAGTGCAAGACATTCTGTTCCTCTCCCTAAATCAAACCTTTTTTGGTTTTTACTTTTGTATTACCCATATCCCAGTAACACAAACCACAATATATATATGCGTAAAGTTTAACTTACATGTTCACATAAATTAAGGACTACTCTAAAACTAAAGCATATAAATTTATTTTAGAAGGAAGATGAAAGATTTTACATCCTTGGAAGATTTAATATAAAAAGGTCTACCGACACCTACTCTACCTGACAGAAATATAATGAGTGTTACATAATTTTAAGATACCATCACTTTTCTCTACAACTAAAATTTAAGAAGTTATTAATTTATTCTCCTTACACAAAAGTAGGGTTTATTAGTTATTTTTTTTAATAAATATGTACAGTGCTATACTATAGCAGTCTCGCTTAACTCCTACTTTTAATTGGTAGATTCATGAAGTCGCATGGCAGCTACATCTCATAACAGCTGACACAGAAAACAAAATCGGAGTCAAGAAACGTACACTTTATTCCTGATGATCACTGAAAGCACAATTATAAAAAAGGGCACTTTGAAAGACATTCCTCTGAAGTTCAAGGATAAAACACCAGTGCGTCAGCTCCCCTTACTCTGTTCTACTCAAGATTTTATGTGAAACACAAAAAGTCAAATTGAGACCTACAACTTTTACAAGTACCTTGTAAAAATCCATCCGTTGGCTTGTGAAACGCATGACAACTGGCCAATATAATATCTGTAGATATTGTTGGCAAGTGAATACAATGTCTTTCTATACTAGTTAACACACATTTTAGTCTGAAAGCAAGTGTCAGACTAGATCAGCCTTTGTAACAGAGATGATACATAGGCAAGGTAGATGCTATCAACACAGCAATAGACTGTTTTCGATTTATTGACTTCAAAAAAAATCATGTATTGTCTGAATCAATTCTCAACCAATTAATTTGAATAATTAAATCTCAATGTAAGAATGTATCTAGTCAGCAACAATCTTGTAGAAAAAAGTAGAAAATCCAGATTTATCAATGGCTTTCACTAAAAAATGAATTTACAAAATACAATTTTCCATTCTTACTAATACCATGACAATTAATTATCTGAGCACCGCAGCTCATATTCTTCACAAGTACTAAGTTAACATTATGTTAATTTTTAACATATTCCAGCTTCACTAAGAGAACTGTTATGAGACAGAAAGCATCAATTCTGTTGGATGACTATGTATTATGTCTGGGAAGATCAAGTTCCACTTGACTATTATGCCAATTTTGAGACTGTGAAAATAACAGTCTTTTACACAGTTCCGTGAACATAACCAATGCACACTTCATAATTCTTCCTTCCGTCCCCAGCAAGTATTACTGGAGTGATGGTTTATGATCTAAAGTGAAAGTGCCTGTTCCAGCATAAAAGAAAATAGGTATGGTCTGAGGCACACTGTGTATGGGGTTATCCTCTAGGAGAATCATAGAATCATTAAGGTTGGAAAAGACCTCAAAGATTGAGACCAACTTTTCACCAAACACCAGCATATCAACTAAACCATTGCACTAAGTGCTATGTCCAGTCATTTCTTTAACAATTCCAGGCATGGTGACTCCACCACTTCCCCGGGGAGTTGTAGTTATATACATCTAATGTATGAAATGGTTAGTACTAGGATGATGTCTAAAAGAGGTAGGAAGAACTGTCCTTTAAAGATGCTTCTCACTCCATCATATATACCCACGATTTGAGATAGTTCAATTTGAGAGTTAAAGGCTGTGGATCCCATACAGGTTATATCCTATATTGTTAAAAACCAGACAGCTTATTCATAAAAACAGCTGCATGCTTTAAGGACTATTTTGAAAGACTACATGGAACAGTCTTGATAAAATGCTGGAGGAGTTCAGTGGGTCTTAATACAAGTACACCCCGGCTCCTAAAGGCTAGTGCTGTCACAAATACTGGCTAAAGGAAACCCTTAGATGTTAACGACGTTGAGGTATCAATCTGTACTATGAAACAATAATTCCCTCTCCATAAAGGAAAAGTCTAATCACTGATCCCAGAATAAACGGTCCTCGAGGATGGCAAGTTTTACATTCTTGCATTCTGCAGATTAAAGGGAAAGATGAATCAAAGCTATTTGCTAAGACAATTTGCTAGCACAAGTCCATTAGATGTGGAGCCACTGGTGTAATCTTCTACAAAGTTTATCAGCTCAGTTTTGGAATTGTTTCATGGCATTGCAGACATCACCTGACTCTTACGCATTCATAACAGAGGCTGCAGTCTTTCTGATATTTGTAAAACTCTTACATATTAGCTGATGACTTAGTTCTATCCTACTTTCATATGATTAAGGCTCCTGAATGGATCACTAACTCATTTTCACTCAGAAGCCCTGATGCTCTCTGGGATCAGCAACTCAGCTGAAATGCTGCCTGAACTCCATCTATTGTCTAGCTCATTTTCCTGTCTTATTTCTCCCTTCCTCCAAAAGAGTTAGCCATCCATCAGTCTCAAAGTCCATACGCATTGCCTCCAAGATGAGTGTCTTTAATTGTAGGAGATTCCCAAGAAGATCCAAGGAATATGTCAGATGTTTCTAGTACCATCCCAAGAGAATTACGTCCATTATTAGCTCTGCCCTTTATTTTTAACTACTTTGTACTTCTTTATTGGCATACAGTTTAGCTTAGCTTCTATTTTAGTGGAAAAGCAAAGGTATTCCAGGAATAACACAAATCTAAAGACTGATAGGTGAATATTATACTTAGGATATTTCTCTGTTTTTGTGAATTAAGGAAGGTTTTGTACTGATTTTTTGAGGGCAATAAATAATAATTAATGATAGTGGTTAAAAAAATTAAAACTTCTTGAAAAGACTATAGTACCTTATGTCCACTCACTTCAGTGGGGCTGATACTGACTCTTTTGTACTACAGGTCTTCTGCAATCATAATAAAGATGCATCCCTTACTGGAATATACAAAGAAGGGTGAAAAATAGTCAAGATTCTGTGAGATCCCTCTTGCATATTATTTATTGATATAATGAGCATCTCTGCTGTGTATTTGATGAATTCCAGAACTACCTTACATATACTTGAGGTAAGAAGATGGGAAAAAAATCACTATCTTAATAATGGTTGATAAGTGAGATCAGTTATTTTTTCACTTTTTAAAAGTGGGTTGAATTTTTCTAGCTCTACTTCTAAAGTACAAATTCGTCTGGATGTCCTGGTTAGAATGGCCCTGCTTTGTGCTCTGTGCAAGCAGTTTCAGAAAGGGCACGTGTTTAAAGGCTTCTGAGAGTATGTCATCCACATCTCAGGAAAGCAAATAAGGCCAGTGTCTGAGAGGTTGCCTGTGAGTTTGCTTCTCATTACCCTTTATGAGAATTTTCTCATAACTGTAATTCTCTCCTTGCTAAGTGCAAAGGAAGATAACACAGGTACCCCCAAAACAGC
>WEIV01008430.1:56166-72295 GCA_013390005.1 Calyptomena viridis | reverse complement strand
AACCTATCTGACCCAAGTTTGTTTCTTTGCAAGAAAGGCAATTTCTATCTGGGGACATTAGCACTAAAGAGGTATAAAGGAAACATTTTCCAAAACAAATATTGTTGTTTACTTTTACTGGGGAGAGGGANATTATAAATCCCTTGACAATGATTATCAAATAACATTTGGTTTCACAGAGAGCTTGAGAATTTTTACAATTTTAGAATATCAAATTCCAACATACATGAGATTATATTGTCATGTAGAATTATAAAGTAATACTTCAATGATTACTTACAATTAGTTTTCGTTCCNTTTTTCTCCAAAATTAAAATCTCAAAACAAGTAGGGCAAGTAAATCACAAAGCACACACAGATATAACCTCCAGTACTTGTATGTTTTATAATTTAGATGGCGCAAGACCTCTGTTTTCTCAATCAATCATTTCAGCACAGGACATAGTCCCAGCCACAAAGTCAGAGGCAAAGACTCAAAGAATCATACATCCTAAAGTATGCTTTGAAAGGATAATCAACTATTTCTCTACCATTTTTTCAAAAGAAAACCCAAAGAACAGCTGGCAGAAAGAGAAGTATCTGATGCACCTAAACACTGCATTCAAAAGGTTTTAGGTAGATCAGCTTGTGCTTTGGCTGGTACAACCTGCACTGATAGAAACAACTGAGGTAGGGTGCTCCACCTGGTCTTTATCAAATAATAACACTATATAAAGTTAGATTTATTAAATCCCAGCTCTTAGTTAAAATCATCATCTGTTACTAGGTATGTGAACAACACGAACTGAGTTCATACCCTGACTGGACAGGAGAAATGCAGAAATATGTGAAATAGTGTGAGACTTTCCATTCAAGAGAAAATTAAACCACAGCACCTTGCTATTTTTACCTAAATTAGCATCCCTGGGCATGTATCACAAAAAGGACTGTATAAACACTAGACAATGAGAATGGTAATTCTGGTTGTTCAGCATCCCCCTTCCAACCCCTCCACAAAACTGTAACAACATTTCGAAAGACAGTTGTGTATGAGTTTCCTATTTAAAATATTCATGCTCTTTGATCACAAATAGGGCAAAAAAATGTCATACAGTTATTACAGAAAAAGTGAGTTGATTAAAAAAGAGTGACCTTTAGAAAACATTTGCAAAAAATGCCCATTGTTTGTTGGAAGATAATGCTCCAGGAGTTCCAGGGAGAGTAAAAAAATCAAATTAAATAAACAAACCCACCCAGTTGAGATAACAAGCTTGGAGAAAAATACCTCTACCAGGCAAAAAAATCCAAACAAACCAAAAAACAAAAACCACCAAATAAAACCCCAAACAAACAAAAACCCCAAATCAAAACAACAACAAAAAGTAAAAAACCCACCATGTACACATAAAAAAAATCCAAATTACAAAAAAAACCCCAAACAAACAGCTCACAAACAAAAATTGACCACTTTCTAATATTTCCTGTGTTGTGTTGTTGGTTTTTTTTTCTCTTTGACTATTAAAATCACCTAGTTGCTTGCCCTGATTGCTCTGCTCTAACCTGCCACACATAATATCTCCTCTACACCCAGCCTAGTATTACTTACATTCTTGGCTGCTGGAACTCAAATACATCCTTAACAGATAAATTTTGGCTTTCAGGGTGAGAAAGAGTGACAGGTAATTGCTATGTGATACATGTGATGGGTAATGCAGAGTGGGACTGAAGTCCATTGATGGACCTGAATACAGTTTGGTTACACATTCTGTACAGCAGACAAACAACATTTCCATTCCAAATAATAATAAAAATGGAGAGGAGAGGAACAAGATGAGGGAACACGAGGACAAATGCAGAAGAAACTAATGATGTCTGAAAATTTTATTAGATTTACACGCAGTGAGGACCAAAAAATGGAATAGAAATTTTTTATTTAGAAATGTAAAAATACCATCAGAGAGAAGATTTTTACTTCAAAAATCATTTTAATTAGCAAATTTATGAAAGTGTTTTCCTTATCAGCACTTACCTTCTCAACACCACCTCTCAAGCTCTGTATTTATTCTGACATATACACTCTTTCAAGAAGAAGCCAGGTATATCACATTTTCTCTTTATATATTTGACACACGTGCTCCTTTAAGTACCAGCTCAGAGGTGGAAGGGCCAATGTGCCAAAAGATCTAATTTACAGAAAATCTGAGTCCCATTACATAGGAGATCAGATTTAAAAAAAACCAAAACAACAATAACAAATTATTTAAAAATGAGAGTATGAAACAGCTGATTGAGAGGACTGCTCATCATGGAGTGATAAAATAACAGACCTTTATTGAAAGGCACAGGGCTTTTTTCTTACCTTACACCAGTGTAAATCAGGACTTCTGTAACATCTGTTTAGAATTACAGTGAGGTAGATCAATGCTAGGTAGGTTTACACCCTAAATTATTACTATTATATAGAAAAGGAATAAAAAGTGTTACTTATGACAGGTAATGCAATGAATTTGTATTCCATTTACCTTTTTTAAAACATATATTTTTAAATTTATGGCAACCAAGTACCATGAATATTATTAATATTCTAGGGAGAATTGAAAGACTATTAACAAGCAAACATGCAAGTTTCCTAAATGGAAATTGAATGGCTTTTCCTTTTGTTATATTATTATTACTCCATTTTAATGAATGAAATATTGCTTGAACTTGAAGAGTTTTTATAGAAAGCTTGTGGCAACTAAATTTGAATGAATTTGGCAGAATGGGTTCATCATCAAACCCCTACCAGAGGTATTGAGTAAAAGTCTGCTCAGACTGTTCAAGACAATGAAAATCTAGTCAGAGTATACTAGTTTTAGCTTATCTTCATGCTACAAGTATTCTTAGAAACCTGTAATTAAATTTTACTATCTGGTATATTTGTTCCATTTAACAATATTGTTTATATTTGCATCATTTTCTTAAAAAGGAAAAATTAACCATGGAGTATTTTTTTTCCTTTTACGTTATATATTAAACTAAATATAAATCAGATATATGAAAGTGTATAACACACACAGAGTCAGTGTGCCTGAAGAAAGAATGTCAAGAAGGTTTTTCTTAATAAATGTTCTTTGTGATCTTCACACTGGCTTTTAAGAGAGTTGTTTAAACTATCATCTCAATTCCATTTACAGAAATACTGCAGTACCTATATATATATGTGTGTGTGTGTGTGTATATATATATACACATAAACCATACAAGGGGACCGAAAAACATAAAGGAATGGCAAGGGAAGTCAGAATCCAGGTCATCTGTTCAAACCAAGTCCCTTGGGTAGTGGTTGAACTGCATAAACAAACCAAAATCTTTGTGAACTGAATAAATGACCACAGACAAGTGTTTAGCAACTGTGTGTCTGCATGTTCAATTACATTTAGCACTTGCTGGCAGCCTTCAGAGAACAGCAGCCAAGAACCTACCTAATACTTACAGACTCTAAATGACTTAGGTCAAAAAACGAGAATATGGGATCAGTGAAGGAGTACATTGTTGACCAAGAAAAGTCAAAAGTCCTGTGTGTTTTCTGGGAAAGGAGTGGGTCTGCATACCTATTTGCCTTCACTAGGGAAAAAAAAAATTTCAAGTGTTCTACTAAATCAGCCACAATGGTATTTTCTAAGTATACTTGGTATGCTGGACAAAGCATTAGTGCAGTCGGTGAGTAAATGCATGAATGAAAAGAATAATAAATCTAAATTTGGAAATACATAATAATACTTGAAAATACAATAAATCTAAATTTGTAAATTTGGAAACAAAAACTACTTACCAAAGTAATTTAACTGAGTATTTATCATCAGTTTTGGAGACTGTTCTAAATACACTGTACTCTGAAAGTTGATGGACAACATAATTCTGGTACCTAAATACAAATCTTCTAAAACTACGTGGGAGACAGCACTTTATTGTGAGTTAGGCACTTAGATACTTTCTTATTTTGAATCTCAGACCTATATGTTTCTTATTAATGTCTCCATAAAGGTTTCCAGCCTGAGCTGTGGTTACAGGTCTGGGCCATTCAGCACAACAGCACAGAGAGAGACTTCAGCACCCCCAGACCCCAGATCTGCTGGGACACAGGAGAGTAAACACAGCTTACATTATACATATGTCAACCAATGCAGTCATTGCCTTAAAAAATACTGACGGCTGAGACATCTGCAGCAGAAAGATGTCCCTCCAGCCTAGAGCTGTCTGGCGTACATCAACAGGTTTGATACTTACAGGAAGACTCTCTTCACCCTCAAAACTTGACAGAAACTGAACCACAGCTGCTAAAGCAATTGGTCCAAGTCTCCTGATGCAATATCTTAGTTTCCATCTGATGGGGAGACAAAGAGCCTCTTTAAATGATCCACTGCGACATTAACATTGTAAAACATAAATTTCTGACTTCTGCTAAATACAAAGTCCAGTAATCAATATGGCAAAGTAGGTTTGTATTTTACTTTGATGTGGAATTTTTCTACTTGGAAGATTCTTCCCCTGCTCTAATCATCAGGCTTGAAGGTTCAACAAGACAGAAGACTGAAGCTTTCTCCCTCCCAAAGCAGCACTGCAGCTTCAAAATTTGCTACAAAATAATTACCTCAAAACATACTCAGTTATACCTGCCAAACCCAATGCCATTCAATGAATTACATTTATGCAAAACAACTGGACCTAATTGAAAGTTCCTATTAATACAAAGGAGGATAAGGCTTGAACGTCATTCTTTAATATTCTGCATATATAACAAAGAACAATAAAAACAGAAGCCAGGAAAAAGTAGTAGCAAACACTGTATCTGCTTCTAAATCAACTAAATTATGACTCTGAGAAGTCATTCACGAGGTGCAACTTTCACAGTGGCTTGAAAATAACAACCCTTGAAAGTATAATCAAAACTTAAACACATGAAAGCATAATATATATAAACATATGTTTCTTTCTAACTGTAAGGTATGCTTTTGCAAGAACAATGACATCCTGAGGTATATGATTTAAACCTTCCAGAGTCTGTTTCCACGAACCAGTTTAGAACACATGGTTTCTGCAGCATAGACACACAGACAGACTCCACAGCTGTAAACAGAACCACCTCTTACTCTGCTAGTTACTTACTGTATAGAGTGAGATACAGTCCCTAGTACAAAGGGTGTACAACCAAAAACAATTTAAAAATAGAGAAAAAGAGATGGTAGAGTGTTGGAGAACACACATCCCGTTCTTGTGAGCACTGGAGCATTTTCAGAGGGAACTTTTCTTTCAATCAAAAATGAAAAATTTACACAGGTGGACCAACTGTGAAAAGTGATGTCCCCATGGCATCAAAGGAAGGAAGATAATGATGGTAGATGTGGAAAATGAAAGAAAAGAAAGCAGGAGAACACTAAGAGGAACAGAATGAAAACAAACACATTACATTAGGAAGAAAAAGAACCTATATAAGGAGGAAGATGCTACCCAGAGGTGCAAGAGTAAGTGTCCAGAAAACAGATATGAAAATAACAGATGGAGAAATAATAAAAGTCTAGTGGGACACAACTGTCTTCCTAGGAAAGCTAATGTTAGTTCTTCAACACATATTAATAATACAGGGTTTGAAAAGCCCTCCTTTGAGGTAAAGCAAATTCCCCAATTTTCTGCAGAAACTGCAGCACCTCATTAACCCCTGAAACTTATTCTATCTCATTCTCACCTATCCTCTTGAAATTATATATCTCTTTATTTTACATTCCCTGGATTATGAACTAAAGCCTTAAAGAGTTGTTTTGTATTTCACATATCACTCTCCCTGTTTTAGCAGGACTGTTCCTTACTGTTCTGTGGTTGGTTTTATGTCAGATTTCATAGAAATTCCTTTGTTTTGCCCATTTCCAAACCTCAGTTTAATAAATTTCCCTGAAAAGCTTCTAAAATATTAAAGCATTAGCATCAAACACTAATTTTCAATGGAGTTGAGCCAGATAGTAATAGTACTCTCCTGTCAGTAATAAGGAGACATAGCTTGAGGCAAAAAAAATTAAAATTGACCTCATTCAAGGAACTTGAAATATCAGAAATACAGTTGAATTCTGCATACAGCTATACATTAAATAGTATATTTAGAGTAAAAAAGCTTCAGAGTGAAAAAAAAAAGTTCAAGAGATGGAACTAGGCTATACTGACATGTCTTCCACTGCCTTCCTGTAACCTATGTTAAACCTATGTCTAACAAATCTGAAACTTCAGTTAGTCAGATGCCCCAAAATATTTGTTTAATGAGGAATGTTACTTCTCCTATTGCTGAGGTCACTTTTAGGACCACAACAATGGATGAAGAAGCCCATAATCCACCAATGGAAAAGACAGAAAATAATTATAGCATTATTGTCTATTCTTCTCAACCCATGAGGAAAACCAGCATTTCCCTGTGTAAGGTAAACTGTCATGTCATAAACTGTCACGTCATGTGAGGCTGGCACGCTGGAAGTAAGCACCCTTCACTTAGGAGAAGACAGAACATGTGATCTTGTAAAATAATAATAAGAGATGTAAGTGTGTTTGTAAGACTTGTTTAGAAACCCAGAGACACACTGCCATGAAAGCGAGATTTATTTATTTTTTACTTACAGCTACAGCTTTGTGAGACAAAAGGAGAACAAAGCCATCATGTCAAACAATGTTTGCAAACAGACCTTGTGAAAGACTGGAACGGAACTTTCTGCTATTTGTCTTTAACTTGTATGTCTGCAACTGTAATTCTTTTCCACTTGAATTTTTTTCCATGCAGCCCATTAAGTTCTTGTATTTTGATTTTTTTGTAATGAATACTCTGATGTATATGAATGAATACTCATTATGCTGATAAACCATTGATTATTCGTGAAGGAAAAAAAGTGAAGACAGATATAATGGAAACTCACATGTGCATTGAAATATTTCTACCCTGGTCAAGACTTGAATTTCTGGGTGGAAGAAGCACAAAATTTAGTAAATAGCATATAAATGTAACACCAAAAAAGAAGTGAGCCATACGCTGCAACAAAATGAGGATAAGTGCCTGTAACTACTTCCAAAACCAGCTTCCTTTCCAAGCAAACAGTGGACATATTGAGTCACCATTATAAAAAGCCTAACATCTAGAAATAATTTTCAAGAAAGAGAATGTACTGATAGACAGTTAAAACTGCCAGTATTCTTTGAATATTCCCCCAAAACTTCAGGTCATTTTCTTCTATGCTAATGTTTTTTCAAGAAAGAGGACTTGGTATTTCTCACTGAAAAAGCTAATGGAATAAGTAACAAACCTGAGGTAACCAACATTTCCCTGAATTGTTCTTCTTTCTCTCTTTCTCTCTTTCTTTCTTTCTTTCGGGTAGGGGGAGGGGGGGATATGATGGGGTGGAGAGGAGGAGTGGAGCAGGGCAGAGGCTGGAGAGGTATATCTCCATATCAAGTAGCTGATTTTTTTAATGCAAGATATAGTTGTGAAAAAGATAAAGTTGTATTTTGCATATCGCATATCTTTGTTAAAAAGTAGTTAAAAGTAGTTAAATAAATATTTTATTTAGTTAGATTAGAAGCAGACCAATGTAGCACTGTCTGTGGGTTAAAAATTTATGATGGGTAGTCAGGGATAAGAGTGCTTAGAGAAACATATATTTACTCTAAAGGCCTTAGTTTAAGATGATGTTTGCCAAACACCTATGTGACAAGGGGTAATAAAATTTGAGCCCTATATCAACCATTGACATTGAACTGTAACTTTCTGTTTAGAGATAAAGAAAGTTAGGAATGCTTTTAGAAAGTTTGGGGTTTTTTTTCTCTTCTCTTTTCCTTTTTTTTGTGTCACAAGCTGAGGACCGCCCTCTGTGTGAAAAATTGTATAAAATGTATTACATTTTTAGCTCAAGTGTGCATTCGCTCTGGGATGCACCTGGCCGTGTTAATCCTTTGCTTCCTGAATTTGTCCCAATAAAACAATTTGCATTTTATGGTGAGCAGTCGTTTCTCACATAGTGCTATGAATTGTATTTCAAATAATGGATGATAACCAATGATACAGATATTTAATAGCAATAAACACTATTAGCTAAAAAAAGATGTGCAATTAATTCACACTTTATCATAAACTCCTAGAAGTTATACATCTATATAAGCCATGAAGATTTGAAATCACTTAATTTTCCATTGATCTTTTCTTTATATTATGACAGTTTTAAAAACAATGTGTTGACTTTTGTAGCCAACATAGAAGACACTGACATATTTAATACAACGGATCTTAATTTGGTCCCTCACATTATTTTGAGCTCTTTAGAATCTCTTTAAAAGCTTCTTAGTTACATCCTTTAACATCCTTTAACTCAAGTGTGGACTTGACTGAGACTTTGCAACTTACTTCACTTTAGACATTTCACGGTGGATATGCCATAGGTATATAGATAGCTAACTCCTGGCTGTGTAACAATCTCTGATGCTTTCTTATTACTCATTTAATCTTTCAAGACAGCCTTCCTCAACTATTCTCTTTTTTTCCAGATAAAGATCCTCAAGGATCAGTCTATTTCTTTTGATATGTCTCACTTTCTATCACTCCATAAAAAAACCACACCCCTTCCCTTCAATCAAACACTACTCTCTCCACTAGCAACCCATTTAATTTTCTGGCCACTCGTACTGAACCACCACCCCTACTCACGGCTTTCCCCCCACACACACCAGAACTGAGAAAGCAACTATCCAAACCCCACCAGCCTCTGAGCACAACATTACACATGCCAGTCACAGTCCTCAGTCAGACGGTAACCTGGAAAGCTGCATGCACATTCTTGACTCACATTTCAAAAATCCCTTTCTGTTTCATTTAAATCCCATGGGAGTTTGAAGCCCTGCATCTACGAGTTCCTACTGGCGAACGAATGACGCTCCTTATAAGTTTTACCATAATATACTTTTGCTTTCCAGCTGCAAAAGAGGGAAAGTGTACAAAGAGGGAAAGTGCTCTTGCCTTTCCTTCCTTCCTTCTTACACCCCTGCACACTTCTAACAGTTGAGGGTTTTATTTTTCTGGTTTGTTGTTGTTTTTTGTTAGAGTTTCTTTTTGTTTGTTTGTTTTCAAGCTTCAGTGAACCACCAAATCCGAAATAACTGAAGCCACTTATAAGATGCTGCTTAAAACTCGAGTGCCTCCAGAGAGGCGTTCCGGGCTGGGACATTTGCCTCTGCCCCCGGCCCTCTCCCTCCGCGCTCCCTTGCTGCAGTGCAGGCTGGCACTTCACTCTGTTCCAACTTTCAATGCAGAAATTCGGCACGATGCAGTCACCACATAAAGCAGCGCTTACCTTGTTTGAGATCTTTCCTCTGGTAATGCTGGAGCGTCAGTCCAATCAACAGTGATCTTGAGGGGAAGCCTAAGTTTCAATCAACACCCTCCAGGTAGCTGAATGCTGCTCTGCCTTTTTTCGTTGAACTCCTCACTCACTGTCTAGAGGAGGAGAGAGAGATTAGCTAAAATCCTCAGAGGCTCGCAGGGAGTGAGAGGAGAGGCACCAGAGCAATGTTTTTTAACACGAGATTCTCGGCAAGCGTGCTCAGGTCTGCAAGACGCTGTAACTGCTGTGATAGGCTCCTGTCATGTCCCCTGAGCCGTGAGATGATCATTGACCTGATTAGCTCTGAACACTCCCTACATGCAGAGAAAGCGCTGAGAGGATTGGTGGGTCGCAACGGAATTGGGAAAGGCACCAGGGCCGCTTGGGAATCTTCATTCTTCCAGACTAATGGATGTGCTGCAGCTGAGGCTGTAATTTGTGAGGAGGTTATGCACAACGTTAACCGTCTGAGGACTTAAATGAGTTTTTGCGTGCTGTTTCTCAAGGTGCACCAGCATTCAGTGCAGGGTAGAGGCTGATGTAGACGTTTTGTAATACAAGGTTCACTGTATAAGATGTTCTGTAAACTGGGAGATAAAGTGGATTCATACATTTGTCCCTGACCCTGGAGACAACAGCAGTTAATGGGTAGAATAAGTGAAATTAACATGATGGGCTCATGTTGGTCCCCAGATGGCAATCAATCACCATGGAAAGAAAAAGAACACAACCCAAACAGACTAGAATATGTGTGAATACTTTAATATGTGGCAATTAAATAAAATGGAGAGAAAGAATGCCAGGTTAGTACAGAAAGGATTCTTCAACATGAAGATAAAATCAGTAGCAGAGCACAACAGTACAGAAATGCAAGTTCTTCCCTCTCATACGGCAGAGAGGAAAAACCAACATGGAATGTGTTTAAAGGATCTAGCTTGCCTTTCACTTGTACTGATACAAATAAATCTATTAAAGATGACAGTTTAAATTTAGATGGGGAAAAAAAAAAAGCAGAGTGAAAGAAGAATGAGGTATATTCATTACTTGCTTTTGGTTCAAGGGTATTGCAGAAACTAGACTTTTGCATACCAAGCATTCAGGCTTATGCAAGTTAAGCCAAAGTGTGTCAACTTTTATGACTGTCTTCATCTGCTATTTTACTGTTCTTGGATGATAATTATGGCACTAGCCAGTTGACTCTGTTCTCCATTCATATTTATCTATGGAAATACCAGCTTATGATTAACTTATTTAGTAATGGTGATCTGAAGCACCGATATAAAAGGGAAAATGGATATTTTGGTAGCTGCTAAAGAAGAAGATTTGGAACATATAGTAGCATTGTTAGTTCATATGTAGTTATCATAAGTTACTCTATGAATGCTGAAACAAAACTAATCATAAACATATACTGAAATTCTTAATCACTTTTATTTACATTTGGTCTGGTTTTATACACTTTTCAGGTAAATTTATGTAATTGTATTTTAGTAGGATAAGCAGTCAAGAAAGCAAGTTTTAAGTTCTAGGCAAACTGCAATGAAAATGGATTACATATTTACTTTCTGAAGGTATTCACTTCAGAAATCTCATGATTACAGAGGAAATAGTAGCATGTGATTTACATCATTCACAAGTAACCATGGAAGTTTGAATCTCCAATTTATTTAGCACAACAGAAAACAATGATTTCTCACCCTAACTGTAATGTTTGAAAAATGGGCTTGAAAATCTAAGTGCCCTATGTTCTCACTACACAATCAGTAGGAGGAGATCAACTTTTCTACCCTAGCAGTGGTAGCCATATAATTTTCAGTATCGTCCTCTGGAAATGCCTCTCTCTTCCACTGATCAAAAGCTCCTCCATGTGCAAAATCTGGATAATAAGATTGTGTTTGGCAATATTTCATATTCAGACAGCAAATTTTTTAGAATGCAGGTTATTTTTAATATGATTTATTGAATGCCTATCAGCCAGGGATTCATGTCTGCCCTGGGACTAATGGTAACAAACTAATAATTAATCAAATAAGAAGGCTTTTACAAACATTAATATGAAGCATAAACACATTCTTGAGCTTGACTAAAGGGTTTCCTGTGTCAAGACTACAGTGATTTGCTGCTACAACCCTCACTGAAAAAGAGGCTGCTTTCTTTACCCATACATTTGTACCAGGGAATAGGTGGCAAGTCATCCCAACACTTACAATGTTATCTGTTCTGACATGGTGTCCCTCGTGAAACATGTAATCCACAGACACACATTGTATTATTTATGATTTCAAATACAAGGAAAGACATTAAATGTGAAAAACCTTATTAAGACAATTTATTTGCCATTCTTGTAAGTTTCCAATTTCAGGTTTCTTGCTGTTTTGTTTAGTTCAATCCTAACTCTCACCAGCCCTGAAATTTTCAACACTTCTCTTAAATTGCTGTTCTACAATCAACGAGATCTCTATATCAGGAATACTTTTCCTGCTACTACCCCCTTCTCAAATATGTTTCAGTAGTTTTATACTAAAAGTTTCACTCTAATAATAGAAATGGTAATCTTTCAGACTTAATGTTCTGATTGTCTTTTTAAGGTATAAAAGTCAACATTCATCAGAAACTCATAGAATGTAGCTGAATTATTTTAATTGTTTCTCACCACAAGTAAAGGGCTGGAAAAGAAAATAGCAGATCCAGAAAAGGGACTGAAGCATGAAGGAAAAAAAATTGAAGTGACAACATGACTTAAGTTTGTGCAGGAACAACTAGGACTTACTATAGTTTTAGACAATTGGGTAAGACACTGGCATTTTAAATTTAGTGTTAACAAAAGGAAACAATAGTTTGAATCCCTCATAAGTCTTGCTACAGTCTAAATAACAGAAGTAAAGTCTGTTGTCTTGGGTCCTATTCCCAATCCTAAATATAATTTAGATTTTTGAATGCAGTTCTTATCAGTCATCTCAATAAAGGAACAAGAGGTTGTTCTGAAGAAGGAGATCAGAAAACTAGTATGTCTTCAAGAGAGGAGACCATATAATCACTTATATAGATACTTGAATTCACTGTCCCAAGCCATGGCAATGGAAAAAGAATTATATGTACATGGGAGAGTATTTTAAAATCATAGCAGAATTTAAAATATATACACCAGAAAAATTTTTTTGTTCAGTATTGTTTCTCAAGAAGAAGTAAAAACATGACCTCATGGACAAGATACAAATCATGAGGAAAAACTCCCTAACCAACTAATACAATTTAGTAGTAAAATTTAGAAGACCTTTACAATATCATTGCATAATCCATGCTGTTTTTACTATCAAAGGTCATTAGATACTCATACTTCACTAAAATAATATTTTTAAAAATGAATAACATTTTTCAATGGAGCTTTATTTCTCAGACTGGTTATTGGAATATACTGAATGCCAAAATAAATACATAAAACTACAGTAGGGTAAGTTGTTAATATGCTTTTAAAGATCTTTGGTTCAGAGACACAAACTACTGCAGCAAAATACTTCACCATGCATCAATGTAAATTCAATACACCATAAAAGGCCACAGAAGAACAGTAAGAAAAGTGATGAAATCACTTATATACTGATGTAGTCACAACTTTTCTGCTGGCCTAAATCACACATACAGTCATTTTCATCAGTTCTGTTGATGCTCAGAAACAGAAAGAACTAGAAGGGAATTGAATCTATACCCAGAGCTTCAACGTACAGAATTATTCTTTTTCTACAGTTAAGAAGATCCTTTGGTGTGAAAAAGTATACTATATGAGATGTACTGAGGGTGTCAATTTGTTTGGTAATGTCTTTGTTTCTAATAAGTAATTAACAAAAGAAAAAAAAGGTATTATCTGCTTCATTTTAGTTGGAAAAACAGTGACTAGGAATAAGGTGTGTGAATACTCCAGGATAGTGGCAAAACCAGCAGAATAAAAGACTTCATAGAAAAGATTGAGTAAAACCATATTTAACCTTCATCTACCCAGAGAAAAACATATAAATTATAAACCACTTAAAGACATTACAAATGCTTTGGAAAAAACCATTTGAACTTTCACAATAATCTTATTTTCTGCATTTTGGCAATCATTTTTTTCCCTGTGGCATCTGTCGACAATGAGACTAGTTAACTCTTAGTAGTACCTGACAACTGCCATACACTTTAGCACTGAAATTTTACTCTCATCCTCATTAATTTCAAAAGCACAAGCTGAGCAGATGTAACTCCAAATTCTCATCTGGATTACATAAGCATAGCTGCATTGATTTAAGTGGAACTCTACAGCAGATTTATAACTAGTGAGATCTCATGTAAAAGCAATACAATTTGTCATCATTAAATACTACAGCAGATTTCAAAGACCAACCTTATTTCCAAGCTGTCCACAATCAGTACAGACAACAAAGGAAACTTCTAAGAAAGAGTTTAATCATGAGCATCAGTGCTTTTGTTCAGGACCTTATTCAACAAGTTCTTGATGTTAAGGTAAAGGTGTGATCTAGACGGAAGAAAGCTGAATCCCAGTCATACACAGTGGAAAACTGCTGACTTCATCAGGCTTCCCTTTGTAGTACCTCTTCGGGCTCAGACAAATTCAAAGTGCTTCTCTTATCTGATCACTATTCTCACTCCCAGTTTAGCAATAATAATCAGTATCATTCTTTTTGCTTAGGCCAGACTTCCAAATATAAGGAAAGTAGCACAGCATATTGCTTTAAGACATTTTTGGTTATGTTATGAAAAGTGCAGTTTGAATTTCGTTGTGCGCTTTTATTGAGCTAGCCTTTTATAGTGTCACATTTCAATGTGATCTATATTTCCTTGGAGGAATTCCCACAATATTTGAGATATTTAGGAGGCACAAGTAACTCTGGATTTAAGTAAGCATCCACTTGGAATTCAGTAAATGTCCACCAAATGCATAAACAAATGAAAGTGTTCGAGCATCCTAATGCCACAGTAAAATGGCTCCAAATACAGGATGACAGTGGAAAAGCAGATGGTGACTAAATACTCTACGATTCAGTTCTGAAAGCTATTTAAGAACATTGTGCTTTGCAAGAGTAGGTAACGTGGAGAGAGCCTTGTGAGTGAAAGGAACCATAGAGGGACAATGTTTTTAAAGATATATTCAGATCTAGTAAAGAAAGAAAAGAAAGGAAAGGTAGAGAGAAGATGTGAAATGGAAACAGGCCACGACTGTTTCGATTATGCCTCTTCAGCATTACTACCATCTGAGAAAAAGAAACTTTCTATCACAGAGGAATACCGTTCATGTTCAAGCACCAAATTAGTTATTTTTGTCCATAATTATAAAGAAGGAAACAGAATGGACAATTATTTGAATATGACGTGCTTGCAGTACCATTTATTTACAAATATATATTATAAAGGCACTTTACTTAAAACACGGGATCCCAGTTCATTTCAGTCTGTTTGATATGTTTTCTGTATTAACTGAGAACCTTAGGACTAGTAGAATGTACTATACAGGACAAAGGAAACTTTTTATCTGAAGTTAGTTTTTCTCTGCTGAAAATTTCTGTCATCCATACACCTATACAGTTTAGCTGGAAGAGAAGGTAAATAGCTGTAACCAAGGGCATGCTTTTGTAGCAAAGTATGACGTGTAACTTCTGATCTGGGTCTCCTTTTTGCCAGGGGCTCTAGACCTCCTTTAGGCATAACAGCAAAAATAGGAGCACCGTGCAAGTAGCACAACAGCAACAGTGTAGGAGACAGAATGACTCAGGGACATCCTTTCTAAAGTACAATTCCTCCCTCACATCCTTCTTGTTCAGGTGAAGGGAAGAGTGTGATTTGTGGTATGATTTGTTTCAGCAACAATTTACAACTTCCCTGTAAAATCTCTCTGCTCACTCCCTTTTGCCATCAACTTGCTTTAGCACGCAGGGACAGGGGAAGAGAGGATAGTACAGAAAGTCATGTGCAGGGATGCAATGTACTGCTTGTAACCACATAAATATCTTACACCCATCCATTAGCCTCCATGTTCCTGTGTCTCTGAATAAGGAGGGGTTGCTTGTCCCCTTGAAGGGGACAAAACTGAACTGCAATTTAGTTTAGGATCCTCTCTGGCATCTTTATAGCTGAAGCCTGTCTGCTACTTACTCCAACTAATACTATAAATGTAATACACTTTAAGGGTCACATTTTCAGAGTCATAAAACATCATATCTGTCCATTTTTCAGGGGAACCATGGGGCTTTTATAATACCTAGAGAAAATCAGATCTTAGGAAGTCACATCTCTGCCCAAGATTGTTCACATGTTATTGATTTCTGGAAAAGCCCAGAAAAATATAGTAACAAATATAAACATTAATTAAAATAAACTTTCCACCAATTCTAACTTGCATCAGTTTGAGTAGATTTTAGTCTTCTAACTATGGGGAATTTGGTTTTGTTTCTTTTTTTTTATTTTTCTGGTTTGTTTTTATTTTTAATTTCACCCTTGACTGTTTTTCTTATAGGCTGCTGCTCTTATCTTTTTCAGTATGTCCATTCCAGAGTAATTTTTAATCTGCTTTTTTAAAATGCTTTTTTAGAAATCTGCTTTTTTTCTTCAAATTATTTATATGTACTTGTTCTCTAGGCATAAGAATCATCTTGTTTCTTACTTTAATCTTCTCTCATTCCGCTTACTCATTCCTTAACGCTGCTTCTTATGCAATTCCATTACCACAAGCACTTCCTATCTTTCTTCTCCAATAATTATTTTCCTGATCTCTTTTA
>WEIV01008430.1:3453-50267 GCA_013390005.1 Calyptomena viridis | reverse complement strand
AGAGTTCAAGAAGCATTTGGACAATACTCTCAGGCTCATGGTGTGAATCTTGGGAATGCTTCTGTGCAGGGCTAAGAGTTGGACTTGATAATCCTTGTGGGTCCTTCCCACTTGACATATTCTTGATTCTGTGATTCAAAACCCTGACTCATCAAAACAGGGAGACAAATAATGAAATAATGGCAAGGATGGTTCAGGAAAAAATCCTGTGTCGGAGTATAACAATGGATGTATATATAAATCTAATACAACAGAAATTCACAGGCAATGTTGACTGCAACTGAAAATTTCTAAAGGTAAGTTTATGTTGTTATTTCAACTGTTCTTTCCAGTGTTTTGGTCAGTCACCCAGTAATTAAAATACTTGTAGAAGTGGCCTTTCTAAATAGTTGCCTGCTTTTCAAGTGACTGGGGCTTTCCCATTGTTTATATCTACCTTCACCTCACCTTTTCATTCTTTATATCTACACTTGCTCAGACAGTAAATTATCTTCCTTTTTGCATGCATCTTTTTCCCAAATGTTTTTTTGAAGCATACATGAAAGCTGTGGCAACTGCATGTCTGTACTCTTTAATTTGCAGCACAATGCTGTCTCTCTCTATGCCTCATTCTAGATGCTAATAGGCCTATTTCTAGTCACTTCACTTCTGCTTGGTATTATATACATTAGCAATCTTTTCATGCAGGTCCCATAGCACAAAGCTCAGAAGTATTCCATTTTGTAAAATATCAGACACGAATATTCATGTTCCAGAACTTAGGAGTGATTTTATCCTCAACAGCAGGCACACTGGGAATGGTCGCAACTCACAGACATATCTGAGTTAGTTCTAATTAGCTCAAATACTAGTAACTGCTAGTGCTACCTAAGTGTATGGTCAAACTTTTAAGTAAATGGTATGTTTCTACTACAAAAAATGAGTTTGTTTTTATCAAAGCAGTCTTATCCAGATTTTGATAATTTTGTAAGTGTTTTTCCTCTGTGATCCCAGGTGGGGCAAGGAGTAGAAGATGCATAAATTTAATTTACTTTCATATTTTAGCTTACTCATCATTAAGTCTTTTCTCATAGATTTACAGGCTACATTTTCAATGTAAAAAATTGGTCATTCAGTCCCTCCTATTTCTGCCTCTTAACAGCCATGAAGTACTGCTCTGGGTGAGGTAAACCAAAAGGTAGGACTGATCGGTGCAAAGAGAAGAAACGCAGCCTGAGTTGCTGTGTTACTTAAAAAAAAGAGACTTATCCTGCAATGCCACTACAGGATAAATCTGTTCATTTCAGAAATGAGGAAAGAGTCATGAAAGATAGCTATTGCAATTTCACAGCTAAAAGTACACATCAGTCAGATGGAGATGTATGGTAGCAGGTCCTGTAAACAATATGGTTATTCCATGCTCATTTTTTAAATCACACTTTAAACACCTTATACTCCGCTCAGTATACAATGCAACTCTCAGAATTTATTGTATAACACATTTAACACATATGATTGTGAGATAAATATTGAGTAGCTACCTAAATGAAAATTATTTGATACACAGAGTTTCTGATCATCTACAAATTGATATAAAACGTAGAATTTCAATTTGAACTGAAGACACTTTTAGGTATAGATTATGGACCTTAAATTTAGACAGTTAGAAGGAAGAAATCTGCTCTAGAACTTCATTATTTATTGTTGCCAATAAAAGATATATAAATAAGGAGAAGACATTAGAATTTTGATAGGTTTTCTTGGTTTTAAAAGGCAAGTAATGCCTCTTAAAAAGAGGAATATGGCATATTTCTTCATTACTCAAGAGCTGAGAAGGATGGACAAGTCAGGTAGCAAAGACAGGGGAAGAGCTGTTAAAATAATATCTTGTCAATATCTTATTTTCTGAGCAAATTATCCATGCCAGCTATGTGAAAAAGCATCTTCAGAAAATAAGTGACATGCCTGGTTTGTCGTTATGTCAGGTGTTACGTTTTCTGAAACTAACATAGTTTTATTTTTATGCTATTTTATAATGTAAATATTGTCATCCTAGGGAATTTAGGTTACAAGTTAAAAGTGTACCTCAATCTTAAATATTCCCATCTTAATATTATTTTTAATATAGATATTTGATGCTTTGTTCCATATTGTATTTTAATTCCAGTATAAGCAAATTAAGAAACTGAAATCAAAATAAAGTTTGTTTAGGGTTCAGGGTTCTTTTAGAATTTCTTTTAAAAGCAACTGCAAAGTTTGTCTGATTAATTAATTCCTAAGTACCTATCATACAAAATCAAAATGGTTTTCAGCTTGATTTCATTTAAGATTTTTCTTTTTATATCTGCATTGCCTTGAAACAACAGAGGCAATTTCAACTATAAAGACACCTATGGCTAACTTCCCCTTCCCTTAAAATAAGGACAGACTTTTACCTTCTGATACTTATGCAATTTTTTCTTTTTATGCCCTTCACTGTAAGCACTAGGCAGTGGAGAAGTGAAGTCAGTGGAATTAAACAGAGATGGAATTGGCATTAACACAGTTTGCTATTGTTTATCCCAACAATAACAGTATGGTTATATGGAAATGAAAAGGCTATAATGAGAGCAGAGTATGTAACAACAGGAATTCATTTCATAACAGTGATTGTAGTGTTAACCGGACATTGTACAAACACAAAACACCTTATTAAAATTTAAGGAATTTAATAGTATGTCCATTTGCAATTTACTTTTCTTCTAATTGTAATAAATAAATTCCTATACTATGTGTAAATTAAAGATAAAAGGAAAATACCTCGCCACCAATCACCATCTCTAATCTCTCTGTCACTGTGCAATGTGTGAAGCAATAGATATATGAGTTCTGTATTTAACCCCAGCTTAGTACAGATAACGCGGTTTGCAACTCCCGATGTTCCATTTCCAGACACATGAAGGACAAGTAGGTCATCAGGAACAGTCAGCAGGGATTTAAAAAGGGGAAGTCAGGCTTGATCAACTTGATAAACATCTGTAGTGAAATGATTGGCTTGACAGAAGAGAGCAGTGGATATTGTCTACCTTGACTTCAGTAAAGATCCCACAAGATCATCACAGAGGAGCTGTTGAACTAAGGGCTGGATGAACAGATGGTGAGGTGGATCACAGTCCTGCAGAACAGCATGCCCAAAGCATGGGGATCAGTGGCACAGAGTCTGGTTGAAGGCCATTAACTAGCAGGGCACCCTGCGGTCAATACAGGCTTCAATCCTAATCAACACCAACATTCATGATTTGGATGTTGGAGGAGAGTGTACTGTCAGCAAGTTTGCAGATGACATAAAACTGGAAGGAGTGGCTGATACACCAGAGGGTCATGCTGCCATCCAGAAGGACCTGGATAGGCTGGAGAAATGGGCAGGCAGGAATGTTGCAAAGTTCAATCAAGAGAAGTGCAAGTTCTGCACCTGGGGCAGGCACCAGTATATGCTGGTAGCCAACCAGCTTTGCCAAAAGGACAGCTGAGGAAAGCAAATTTTCAGAAAAGAACCTGGGGACACCAAGGGAAACATGAGGCAGCAATATACAGCATGTATTGTGAGACATTTTACACTCAGTATTGCTAGCAGGTAGAGGGAATTGATCCATCCCCTCTACTCAGCACTGGTAAGGCCACATCAGGATTGCTGTGTCCAGTTCTGGGCTCCCCAGCACAGCAATAACATGAAGTTCTCAGATAGAGTTCAGTGAAGATGATTAAGAAACTGGAGCAATTTTCATATAGGGAGAGAGGCTAAGAGACTCATGAAAGAAGGCTCAGGGGGATCTTACCAATATGTACCTGAAGGAAGGGTGTAAATATGATGGAGCCAGTGGTACCCTGTGACAGAACCAGAGGCAACGGGCACAAACAGAAACACAGGAGATTCCCTCTGAACATACGAAAAAACTTTCATTGTGAGAGTGACAACACTGGCAGAGGTTGCACGGAGAATTTGTCATGTCTCCATAGTTGGAGATATATAAAACTGTCTGCATGTTGTACTGGACAATTGGCTCTAGGTGGCCCTGCTCAAACAGGGTTTGGACCAGATGACCTCCAGACATTAATTCCAACCTCAACCATTTTACACTTTTATAAATTTTAGGTATTCATAACAATCTTTCCACAGGTGTCACCTAAGAAAATCGAGGCTCAGAATGCCAAAATGCTTCCATTTTGCTGACATACATAAAAAAAAAAAAAAATCCATTTGCCTCATCTAATGTTGATTTTGGCATAATGGAAGACCTTGGGTTTTGGTTCTATAAAAACTTAGATTTAACAAGACCATTTTATACTATTTTTATACCATTTTATACAAGGGATACAGCAACTGCCAAAAATAATGCTGCAAGGATGATTGCCAAGAAGCACACAGAAAATTTACATTTAAAAATACTCTTATATATAACACCATATAATCAAAGAGTTTGTTGTTGATATACCAAGAGAGCAGAGATATATTAAAGCAGGCATTTCTTGCAGGGTTTAAATACAGCAGGGTTAGAATACTAGGAGCTGGATGAAGAAGATTAAATTTGAAGACTCTCCCATTTGTGGCCAAGGAACAATACCTGAATTGCGTCATTCAGATTCATGGCTTTCCACAGCCACAAGAGATGAAAACATGACATTTTTTAATAGCACTGTAAAAGTGGCAGACATGAAGTATTCAAACATAGGACTAGCTTAGGTCTTGAGGCAGCAGTATAACAAAAAACAAAGACAAGATGCTGTTCGAACATATTTTCAGTGTACTCCAAAACCATTATTTCTTAAAGCAGATAGAATAGCTGTGCCAGTCTCCTGCATTTTTACAGAGCCATTTTGTTATTTGAGGTTTCAAAAACTTGTCTTGCAGTAATCAAAACCCAAAAAATGTATGTGTATCCTACTAAATCCATCCAGGTATAGTACAAAGATATTTGGTTCTATGCGGTCTGTATTTCCTACAACACTCAATAATCTGTCAAATAGTCAGCATCAAGCCTTTCCCTTGCTTTTTCGACTTTCTTAAGAGAAATTCACAGGACAGCCAAAGAGGGGATTGGGCTAAACTGAGATCTGTAGTTCTGCAGTTACATCACTTTCAGCATCTCACACAGGGAATTCAGAGTTAGCTTTGCTTCATTTGTGAAGAGATGCAGTTGCATGTCTGAGCTGGAAAGATACTATGGCTCAGCTTTCCACATGAAGATATGCATAATCTTCTGTATCCCACTTAAATGGCCTGAGGAGCAAGTGCTAACTTTATTAGGCTTAGTTTTAATTGTCTGACACTTCATCTTTGGTGGAATCAACTGCCTTGATACTACTTCTAGCATTAACATTGATCTTGGTTTCAATGTGGCATCTTTACTTCTACATGAGGGAACAGAGGAGCACTCTCTTACAGCTGAAGTTGGGTTCCACTGATGATCCAGACAGGCAAGTGTCCTAACACTGTTTTCCAACCTGTATGTTACGTGGAATCGTAGAATTTAAAAATATAGTAAATGTTTGAAATTAACTTAAAACCTGTCAGCAGCAACAGATGATGCCTATGCTATTAAATTAATCAGTCTGTGAATATTCCTGGGCACTGGGCTCAATCACTCATACTGCAAAATTATTAGAGTCGTGTCCAGTGCTCTTGCAGTCTCAGTGTTTTCTTGCAAGTTATTCCTGTGGGAGTGGGTTAGGAGGTAGCAAAGAACAGCGGGGAGTGTATATGAAACTACCTTGTTTTAGAAGTTAGAAAAGTTTACTTACTTTGCTGTAAAGTTCTCTGCTTTTTAGCCTCAGTGCCAGAGAATCATAGAATCATGGAATAGTTTCGATTAAAAGGGGCCTTTAAGAGTCATTTAGTCCAACCTCTCTGCAATGAGCAGGATTATCTTCAACTATATCAGGTTGCTCAGAGCCCCATGCAATGTGACCTTCAGTGTTTCCAGGGATGGGGAATCCACCACCTCTGTGGGCAACTTGTGCCAGCATTTCACCACCGAGATCATAATGACCCCGGTGTGTCTCATTTGTCAATACCACACAGTCAGTTACCAAGATCTCTAAGGAAGACTTGCACTATTGATGTCCCATCAGGACTTCAAGTTAGGCAAAAGGAATCTATAATGAAGAATGCATTATTTATGTTATAAAATCTTAGAATAAAATGTGAAAAACCTCTGCCTTTCAGGGCTATCAGTCAGGCACATATCTAAAACCTTAGTATTACTCATGAAGACAGAGAGACAAATTAAAAATATTTTAATTTAAAATTTTCATTCTTAACAATCCTGAACATATAAGCCTCAGCACTAGACAAAGATGCAAGCCTTCATGTTTGGAAATCTCATTCTTGTAGTAAGTAGCAAATTTGCATCATGTTTAATATAAAAAATCTCCCAGACAAGAGAAGACTGAAATTTAAAATACAAAGGAAAAACAACTGGTTGTATCATTCACATGCATGTATTCTTGGGCTGCTGTAGTCCTCTTTACTCTGTTCAGGCCTCCACTTTTTGCCTTGATGGCCTCCAGTTCTGACTGGTCTTTCTGGAAGTAGACATCCTCAAAATGCAGTGGCTCAGGGCTGCCAAATCTTGCATTTGTTTTTCATATAGACAAGTGCAGAGGTACCATTGAGACCTCAGTTCCCAGAATAGCTCGTTTCCACAGTGGGATGAAATGAGGGTTTTTTGGTTGTGGTTTTTTTTGCTATTGATTCACCAAAAATCTATTTTATAGATGGCAAGTCCTGTGTCTGTTAGTCATCTGGGGGTAAATTACTAAAAAGACCAATTTCCTCTCTTTGGTTTGTGTTATTGTTGTTTGTTTTGACATATTCAAAGAATGTTATTTGCTAACTGCTATTACTACTGATTTCCATTCCATTAGTCAATAAAGGTGCCATCTCTCAATGAAACAGAGAAAAGCACAAAACCTTGAAACAGTTTAGTGTTTCAATGTGACAAAGAGTATTATGAAAAAGTATAAAACTGTGGTGGTGCGTTTCTCAGTTTTATATATATAGTTATATTTCTCTGTAAAGTTCTGTTATCCCCAGTTATAATTAGTTGTAAATGGACTGCTCCAGTCTCCCCTTCCTTTCCTTCCCAGTTAATTCCTCCCAGAATCTTGTCCACACCCACAAGTTGTACCCCTTCCTTACCCCTCCTTTCCCATTCCATATATGGTACTCAACTCCTCCCCTCCTTCCAGACCTTTCCCTGTCAATCCAAGTTACTCAGTCCCTGATAGGCTTGAGTAGGAGGCCTCTGGCTTCTGCTCTTGTCTGTCAACCCTTGTACCCTCCTTCACTGTTCCCTGATTGGCCCTTTCCCTCTCTCCTCCCCCCAGTTTTGCCCTAGATAAAAGTCCCTGCTTTGAGCTGCTTGGGGCTCTCCTGGGTTGATCTGCCTAGAGGTCATATCTCTAAATAAACTGTTTCTCTGTTTCACCCAACCTCTGAGAGCTGCCTTCTATCTCTTCGCCCGTCGGTAGCTACAGGTCCTCCCTTCCTGGAGTCCTGATTAGGGGCTGGCAAACTAGCCCACACACTGAGTCCCTGCTCAGGACATGTGGGTAGGGCGTACCGCCTAGTCAGGCTCTCCTGAGTCACCAGGTGGCTGATCCTCTCCTGCAGAGAGGCTTTTCACCGCTCAGTGACCGAATGCCTGTCTTGTTGCCCCTTGGTGTGGCTGCAAACTAGCCAGGGCTGGGATTAAGACTCAGATCACAGCCACGAGAAGGAGGCACTGCAGCATAAAACTTTTTTAAATGAGTAAGAGCCAGATCCAAATCTCCTTAACATGTATCAGAAAACTGCCACTGATAACAATTGATTTTGGATGTGATCCAATTCAAGTTAAGAATACAATGAAGTGTCAACAGCTAAGACACATTCACTATTTGTTAACTACTCTAAGATGGGAAATATCCAAATGCATCTTTGAAACAGTAGCTATCACATAACTTTTTATTAACTTCTGGGTTTGTACTAAAAAAGTTCCAATGCTATTTGCTCATCTTAATTATTTGGGAATATCACTCATTGTAAAAAACATTGCTTAGAGTCAGTTGATTGTAGCCACGACCTTCAGAGCAGTAAGTACTTAATAAAGTGCTACATCAATGATGGAAAATTCTGGTAAAACTGATATTTTGCATAATCTATGTTGAAAACATTTCAATGCCAAACAATTCAAGGGACTCATATTTCATGATGAACATATTTTTTAGTACACATTTTCACCTCACTCTAGAAATTGCTTGGGCCTTCCTGGTGGTATAAATATCAACTCACTTCACAAAAGCCTTTTTATCTTCTAAAGTAACAGACATACTTGAATTAGAGTTATGCAAACCTCATTATTTCTGTGGCTGGGGAAACATGACCTTTCAACTTTTATCATTTCTACCAAGACAAAAAATAAAGTTCCATTTTGTGAAACATGAAACAAAATTTCATTATGTAACAAAGTACAATTTTCTGAAGTTTCTAAATATGAAAAAATTTGTCTGATTCAAGCATACTTTGGTATAATTTTTTCCACCTTAAATTTAACTCAAGTTTTGCAGTTTAATGCCCTTACCTTTTTAAAATGTAACCAAGACCAAGCAATCAGGAGCATACATCCTTCTCACATAAAGAGAGATAATAGAATTAAATAAACTTGTTTAAATTAACTGCTCAGAATGCAACATATAATTTAGGTTTTTCTTCTTTACATGCTTGTGTCAAAATGTAAAGCAGTATGCCTGCTTATAATCTTCAGTCTCAAATTTATTCCAATAGAATTTTTTTTTCTGCTAAAAATGATGGTTTTGAAGTTCCTAACTATGATGTTAAGTTACATATTTTTTGGAACTAGACTTCTAGAATGAGATGCTGGAAAGTCAGATCATATTCCTGGACCTACTGTTGGCTACTTAGATAATTTGTGTGAGCTATTTTTTTATGTCTGACTCGTTTTTTTTTTTACCATAATGAACATATTGTGTAAGAACTACATATAATTTTAAAAGCAAAATAAATGTGTTAAACTCGCTATATGGTTAAGTCTATTTGCTATTGTCATGGTTTGTTTGCATGGTAAAACTTTCTTGTTGTTTACAGCAGGGGAGGGGCAAGGCCACAGTCAGCACCCTGGCCTGGGGATGGGGTGCCCCCGCAGCACCCGGTGTGGTAGGACCCCCTGCTGCCGTCGGCCCTGCGCCCCCCAGCCCAGCTTTCTCCCCTCGGGGGGTTAGGGGGACACCGTGCACGCCTAGCCCGGAGCTGGTTTCGGCACACTGCCATGGGGGGGTTCCCAGGAACGGAGCTCTGCAGCTGCCCACCCCAACACCATGGTCACCACCTGTGGCAGCAGCCCCTTGGGCCGCTGTTGCCGCAAGGGGGTGATCCAGGGTGGGGACCCCGTGGCCCCGGCCGTAATCTGAAGCGGCTCAGAGTTGGTGCAGGGGGAGGGAAAGCCCCTCTGTGCCTTAGAGCTCGACACTGCTTGGCGCGCCCACAGGCCCAAGTTCAGTGCCCACCTTGGCTCCACAACATCCCTGCAGTGGGGCATCCCATGCTGGCTCATCCCAGCCCAGCAGGACCCTGCGAACTGTCAGCGCCCCCTTTCCCCTGCCCGGGCAGTGGCGCTGTGCCAGAGAACCAAGGTCTGGCATGGCTCCCAAGCCAGACCCATTGCCAGCTTTGGCTCCTGGCTTCTGGCGTGGTCACAGTTTGGCCCCCACTCGCCCCCCTGGCAGCCCCGTGCTTGCAGCTGCCCTGTGGCTGCGGTCCCTGGGTTGCTGCCGCTGCACTGGTAGGGAGGTGTGGAGTACCCTGGTTGGAGGGTGGGGGGAAGGGCGGCCACCATCTCGGTCAGAGCACATGGTGAAGAGACAAAGAAAGGTTCCCGCTGTACAAAACTGAAGTAGGTGGGAATGATGACGGACCAATAGAATGAAAGGCTGTGCCTCTCTTGGGTGGGGAGAGGGGCGGGATAAGATGTTTTGCACATGCATGACACACAGGGAATTCTGGGCGGGACAGAGGGTATAAGCAGGCTGGCTGGGCCAGACCACATGTTGTTTGGGTTGAGCTGAGAGGAGGAGGTGTGCTGCTCGGGACCCTGCTGACGCCATCTTGACCACGTGCAAGCCGGGACTGGAACCTTGGAGACTGCTTTCCAACACCAAGCAACGCAGTGCCTTGGCATCAGCTTGAATCCCTCTTGCACTACTTGCTCCTGGTTGGCTGGAAAAAACCCACCCTGCCCTCCTTCCTACCCACCTCCTAACCACAGCCCGTCCCTTCTCTCTCTCTTTTAGTGGCACCACTCCTGCATTTTTTCCCCCATCCCCATCTGGTTCTTGGGACCTCTCCCTGGGCCAAATACCCATCATACCCCTAGGGCCCAACAATACCCAGGATCTTTCTGCAGTCAACTCCATTTCCACGGGTGGGGGAGTCCAATTTCCTTTCCCCTCCGGGATCCCCCCACCTGTGGGCCCTCCAACTCCCGATCTCCATGGGTTTACCCCTTCCTTGGGAAAAAACCCCCTCTCCTTCCAGCTTCTCTCCCCTCCCTGGGATCATTCGTCCAGGGGACCCTCTGAAAAACACCCTCCAGTTTCTCCACAAACTCCATCTGTCTCAAACCTTTTTTCCCATTTTTTCCCTTCTCCACGCTACCCCCCAACCTCCAGTGCCCCCTCTGGCCACTAGGAGTCATTGCAGCTTTGGAACTCCTCCTACCCCCCTCCCCACTGCTTGCTTCAGGCCAAGAGCTTGTGTTACTCATCGAGAAAGATTATTTTGTTGTTTGTCTGGCTACTCGTTGTTCTTGTGTTGAATATTCAATTTAATTTTCTGGTTTTGTATTGCATGAATAAGGGTGTTTTAATACATAACATATATTTTTATCTTTTTGTTTCAATAAAAGTTTTTCTATCATTATACTCAAGTCTCACAAATTTAATATTAAAAATTATTTTTACTGTCCCCTTAAATGGTGACAGCTATACAGAAATAATTTTTCATTATGATCATCATTGACTTTTTGCATCTTATTAAAATGAGATTGTTTATTGTGAGATTATTTAAAAAATACATTTATTTTAAGCAGTTTTGTTTAACATTTGACAAGAATCTTCCAAATAACAGAAAAGATTGCTAAAATAAAATACTAGTATGAGTGAATGCTATCACTCTTTGGATTCTGTTCTCAAAGTATTATCCTCCCTACAAGTCTAAAAGTGACATCTCTAACTGCAATCTGCTGCTTTGGAGTCAGGCTGCACTTTGAACAACTGATATCCCGTTCAGGTTCACTGCATACCAAAATAGCCAATCTTCTGTGGGAAATACTATCAACAGCCTGTTGATTATTTTCAGGAAATTCATGAGATCATCACACTAACAGTTTATAGAAAAAAACCTCTTTGTGTGCCCCTAGGGATATATGTATAGAGCAGTAGTTTCACAGCAACAGCTCTATTTCAAAACGACAACATCCACATAATGTCAGACAAATTAGTTCACTAAGCTTTCTGAGATCCTTTTCTTTGATGATATTCCCCTCCCAACTGATAACTTAGTTTAAAATATTTATCAAGCTATGGAAAAAAAATCCCAACATTTCCAGTGTAAAGGAAATAATACAAAGATTATTTAAAATGTGAACTTTAAGAATATGCTGCCCTCACATAATTACAACTTCATTCTACTTGATCCTAGCTAAATCTCAATGGTCAATGTCACAAATTTTCCTGTAACACCATTTTCAACTGCATAGCTCCAGAGAGTCATTTTATACACAAAAGAAAAAAAACAATACAACAGCAAGAAATATATATATAAATAGAAACCCACTTATATATATCTTTCTTGAATTAAAATATATTAAATGAAGCAGATATGGAAAAAGGATAAATGAAAGAAGAATCCAATTTACACAGACACATGCCCTATTCAGAGAAAGATTCCTAACCCAAGTCTGTTCCAGATGTTTTTAAAATTCATTTGTACTGTGTCTGCCTTGAAGAGTCTAGAGCTGATGTGGAGCCATGAGGATTCTGGTAATTCTGATTGAGCAATCTGTAGATTGCTCAAACCTTTTCTGCTCCAAAAGGAAAGGTAAAAAGCAAATTTAGGAACGAAAGAGGGAACACACAGTGTAGATTTTTTTTTAATGGATATATTTATCCTTCTGCTCTTAGCAAAACTCTGTCTTGAAATACATGTGAAGACTGAATTTTACTCATAATTTGCATATGCAGTACTTTAGATAGAAGAAAGACATTTCTATTCTATTTCAGAAACTTAACAGATCTATGATTCAGAAAAAAGACTGAATTACATGCTTACATCACTTTTTGTCCTGGATGCAATGAGCAGAAAAGCATTTTAAATGATATATTTTTCTATCAAAATAAAATATTTGCCCTCAAAAATCTTAATAAAACTCCAGATATTTTAATAACTTGAAAGTAATTGTTCAAATAAAAGTAGACATAAAAACATCATAAACCAGTAGTATGTAACAATTTTTAGGCCACTAACCAGAGCTCTTATAGTGATCAAAATTTTCCTCTAAGGGCAGAATTTTATTCTGAAATTTAGTGCTCCTAGAGCATCCAAACTGAGAAAATGTAAAACAAAACTCTAAACCATAGACAGCAAAGCCTTAAAAATTTCCACATATATAAAAGCTTCCCATTTGGGATGCAACTAGAAGTCTGAGTGTCACACTGAAAAAACCCCTATGCAGTAAAAAGAAGTGTATTATTTCATTTTACCCTCAGTGTCAGTCAGCCTTATTATTCATATTATGAAAATGATGGGATCATGTTAACCTCCTTAATGAAGTATGGTCTTATTTTTAGTATGATTTTAAATTGATAAAAGTTCAAAGTAACCATTTAAAATCTTACATATCATGCCTCTGAAACAAACCTACAACAGTATAAGGAAAGCATTACAAGGATGTTAGGATGTAGAGATGCAATTATTAGCACTATGATCAATTGGATTTGCCAAAACACAAGATGTGGGATTATCTTTGCCATTTAAGAGCTTCTTAAAAGGATTCAATAAGAAGACATATTAGGCTAACACAGCTATGGAAAAGCAGAGGATAAAACTAACCCCTAAATAAATATAGTAGTTCCTTTTGCTTTTATAGGCTTTTATCCTAAAAGTATTTACAAAGTCTAGAGGATGAAATACATGATCACTACACTCAAGCACTGATGAGAATTCAGAGAAAATGTGCAAGTCTGAAAACTGAGTAGTAAGAATACCAGCCCTTGAGGAAGCTCAGCTTTAAGTACTAAGTTAAAGGTGTGCAATCCTGGATATTTGCTGTGAAAAAAAATCAAACAAAGACTACTTCAAAACCCCAAATAGGAGAAGAAATAGGTAGATTTCCAAAGAGATCAAGTTCAAATAATGAAGCAGGAGAAGTACAAATTGTGACATGCAGATAATGTAATCAGATGTCGATTTTTTGAGATTTTCACCCTTGATATGGCAGAAATTAGTTTATACATCCTGTGCATCTGTTTCTGTCCCTGGTCTTTCAGCATGCTCATAGGTTTTGTTACCTCTTTTCATTTTTTATTTTTACCTTCTTCCTGGAAGATAATCCTTCTTCATGGAAGATAATCAAAAGTCTAGATGAGGAATGTGGAGTGTGGTTATCTAACAAAAGTGAACTCATACACAAAGTTTAGGGAATCCAATATGTTACATTGTCTATCTGGATAAAAGGAGAATACAACTGCATTCAATTCAAGACAGCGATTGAAGAGATGGATCCATCCATGATAAGAAAAAAGCAAAATTCAGAGGTTTGTAGAAGTGCAAGTAGATGTAAAGGTCACATAAGTTGCATCTTTGCTTCCCCCAACTCACAGAATGTATCAGAGTACCATTAATAACGCCTTAGCTAAGAGATTACATCAATCATCCAATACAAGGAGTATGCCAGCCCTCACAGTACAAACAGGCCAGGTAAAGCTACATTAGCTATCTAGTCAATCCATTCATGAGAACTAAGTAACCCACAAAGTGACCCCCCTCGTGTTTCTACATATAACTAACTTAGACATGGATCTGATTTTCAGCTGAATTCAGGCAAAGTATGACCTACTTTGCTTTCAGACTGATTTGTGATGTCCAGCACTACCAACCTCATCGTAATCTAGGTAAAACTGTCTCTAGGGGCAGAGAAGATGGAGCTTCATGCACCTGTCTCAGGGTTGCTACATTCAAAGTAATGTTACTGGAAAAGGAACTTGCTATGTATAGGGATCCTGACGAACACACATTAGCCTAGTTACAGTAACACTTCTAATCCAAATTAATAGAGAAAAAAACCCACGTTAAACTGCACCTACATTCTCTTTTTATGTAGGTTTATATTTTCTTATGTTTTTAACTTCAGACATAACAACTGACTTCAGGATAAAAGTATCCTAGCTTTTGTTTTTCCCATATTGAGATACGATAATAAGAAACCAAACCAAACAAACAAGAAAAGTCAAAACAGATCAAAGCAGTTACATTACAATTACACAGCTAACATTACCCCATAGGACTGAAATACATTATTCAGCCTTCTGTTCTACCTATGGGGAAAAAAACCCCACAAAAACAAGTAAACCACAAAACCCCACAAAACCCACAAAAATCTTACAGCCTGCTATGAATAACCACCTTTGTTAACCCAACCAAAGCATCTCCTTCCAGAGCAGTTTCTGGTGATATTCCAGCTAATTAGCAACATTGTTACTTTCACAATATGTTTTGCATATTTTGTAGCATCTTTTATAAATGATACTACTACTAGGTAAGAGCATTTTGCTTTGTGTGCTCAAGGAACTGTTCAGTGATCAAATAGCCTTGTTTCTCATCCTTGGGTTTCATCTCTTTTTAGAACAAATGCATAAAACTTGATATCTTAACTTTAAAAAAATCAAGTCTAAACTTTTTGTACCTAAACTTTTACCTCTCTCTTTTTCTTCTTTTGTTTCAAAATAAATGTCTATTTGCATGCATCAATTTTACAGTTTTACATTCTGGCTTATGCAGTTAGCTCTACCTCACTTCACTGACAGCTACTTAAGTATAGAGAGCACTCAGACAATGTTCCTGTGCTTGAAAGCTTTTAACCTCCTTACCTTTTTTCCCCTCCTTTTTACTGTACTATATTTCTCTCTACTTTCTGGATGTCAGTTTTCCCAGAGGAAGCTCCTGAGAATTTTTCTGTAGGAATCCCTGTGCCAGAATTCCAGCCCCAGGACTTTGGTTCCCAGTGTATAACCCCTTTATTCAGCTCAGCCCTGAAAGCTCATGTAGCAGCAGAGCAGGTGTGTAGCATGGGGTCAAGAGAGTGGGGGAATTTGCTCTCTTCCTCCTCCTTGTCTCCCCTACCCATGTATGTGGCCTTCTGCCCTTTCCATCAGTTCACAGAAAAATCTGCCAAGAAGACCAAACATCTGGACTCAACCAGAATAATCACAAAATTAACTAGGTTGGAAAAGACCTTTGAGATCATCAAGTCTGACCCATGACCTAACATCGTCTCACCAACTAAACCCTGGCACTCAGTGCCACATCCAGTCTTTTTTATAAACACTCCCAGGAAGTGACTCTACCGCCTTCCTGTGCAGCCCATTCCAATGGCCAATCACTCTTTCTGTGAAGCAGTTTTTTCCTCATGTCTAGCCTAAACTTCCCCTGGTGCAGCTTGAGATGTGTCCTCTCATTCTGTCACTGGGTGCCTGGGAGAAGAGATCAACCCCCACCTGGCTACATCCTCCTGTCAGGGAGTTGTAGAGAGTGACAAGGTCCCCCCGAGCCTCCTCCAGGCTAAACAACCCCAGCACCCTCAGCTGCTCTTCACAGGGCTTGTGTTCCAGACCCCTCCCCAGCCTTGCTGCCCTTCTTTGGACTTGTTTGAGCATCTCAACATCCTTCCTAAGTGTAGGACTGGGTCACAAAAAAGAACAGAAAACCTTGTCAGAACATAGACCTTGTCAGAATATGACTAGAGACTGAAACCACATTACAGCAATAATGGATTTTTAACTTGAATCTCACATCTTTGTGGACTGCTTCAGGGATGCCTCTTTTCTTTCTCCTTCTGAGGTTTTGGGCTAACAATATGAGCCACCACCACCACTGTTGCCTCCTCTCCATACCAAAGTTTTTCCAGCTGAATTTGTAGCTTGACATCAAAACCAAGGAAAAAAATTTTCTCTTTCTTCAGTTTTTGGTGAGCCTCCATTATCTGAACTGCTTATATAATAAAATTAAATGAAACTAAACTAAATAAAATATAATTTCACAGTCAGCTGGCACACTTGACACAAGCTCTTCCTTCCTAGTCTTCTCTTATCACCCTGGTCACCAGCAGAGACACATTATCAAAGGGGAGCTCACCATATCACTGTGCGTGGAATCGCCAAGGGTTTTGCCCACCTTTTCCACCACTACTTACCCTCAAAATCCCGTTATAGGCAAAAGAGACTTTGTCGTGCCTGTGGTACTACTAACAAAGGACTGCTGGTGCAGCTGATGTGCTCATGGATTTGCAGTCCACATTCTCAAATACAAAACCCCCTTAATAACGACGCAGTAGAAATGGCGTGTAAGTAAAACTCACACCCTTCCTACCCCTTCTATTCTCCGTCCTTCTTCCATGGTTCCTGCATGCCTGCACACAGGCTGTGTCTGGCTGCCCCAGAGGCTCAGTGTGTGTGCACACAGAAGAGCGAGGGGGGCAGTAGGGACCTTATTGCAAATTGCCATATTGCTTCCTCCTCAAACTTGGGTCCGTCTCAGTTGATTCCTGTACATTTCCTCAGCAAGGCCCACACCACCTGGGCACTGCCCAGGCTCTTCCCAGGGAGTGAGGGAGTCACTTAGGTGCAGACAGCGGGTCAGCCAGCACCTCCCAGGCCAGTGACAGGCCCCATGAGACTTCTGCTGGTGGGGACAAAATCCCATTTACCAAATGTCAAGGTCCTCCTCTCAGCCAGCTGGCAGTGAGGTACAGAGGGGAATAGAGAGAACAATGACAGTAGTTGTAGGGTTAATGTGCAAAGAATGAATAAACAAAAATCTTTGCTAAATATCAGCAAGTACATTTTTCTTATTGTAGCACCCCTGTCCTTTTTTTGAGATATTGACACTGAAATTTATTAAAGCATTATGAAATGCACTGGAATTAATAATGCTACATTGTGTTAGAGTCCCAGCATTCTCCATCTCAGAATGTTTTTTTAATGACAACAAACCACCGCAACATTTTGTGTAAAGAATCCCTGATAAGACATAGTCCCATCATGTGAAAGGTGGTCCATGTCCTATTATAGTTCTTATTTTTCTAATTTTTCCACCTGGGTTTTTCAGAGAACATAGGGAGAGATGGATTTTTTTTTTTTTTTCTCCTCTTCTGGACCAACAGAAGTCTAAAGCTTTCATTTCCTTCTCAACATTGCGGAAACATAGTACATTATGTCTAGAAACAGTGCTGCACAAAATACAGAGACACTTTCTCAAGAAGTCTGCCAGGTCATCAGTGTACATTGAGAGTAAAGACCCACAGAGATTGATTACCCCACAGGTCAACAGAGAGAAAGGAATCTTAAGGTTCTACCATTCATGTGTATTTTTGATCTTTCATCCTTTTTAAGGAGGAGGACAAATGAACTGAAATAACAACAGGGTTCTACATAGGAGGTTTAAGATAATTTATTAAATAGATCTCGGTGCATGACATGGAATCTTGCTTTGGACTCAGTCATTTGCTTTTCTGAGGTTAAATAATTTCCCATTGACTCAGAAAAGTTGTAGACTGTTGCCTAAATAAATTTCTTGATCAATTTTTAATAATTTGCTTCTTCTGATCCATGCTAATTTCTGTCACAATGCTTTTAAAAAGCTCACTTTTTAAAAAAAAAGAAGCCCTTTTAAAAGTTCTCATTCTGTGAACTAGCAGCACATATGAAATTTCAAAGAATATATTTATTTCCTCAGTCTCAATTTATTTTGAAAAAATATAAATAACAATAAATAATTCTGTTCCTCCTTTTCCTACATTAAAAAGAATAAAATGCTAGTCATCTATGAGGGAACTTTAACATTGAATGAAATATTAAAATTATTATTGGGTTTTTGCTCTGAACTTCTGACTCTTTTGGTCAGTTCAAGGAATGCTATCTAGCAAAAAGATCAAGAAATAAGCTATTACGGAAGTGGAACATGGACATCAGAATCCAACTTTCATTTAACAACAGGCCAATCCATATGTATTCACATCCTGGAAATTTGTTGCTATTAGATAACTCAGGTTTGATTAATGAATTATGAATATTTTAATATGCTATGCAAGGGCAGTTCAAATTCTTTCAGTTAATAAAGTAAGAACTATTTCAGACATATCACAGAACTGTCATTTCACACAAAACACCTTTTAGAGATTAATGAAACTGAGCTGAAAATCTATCTTTTATGGAAACTTTGCTTTTCCAAAAGAACTTAATGTTCATCAAAGAGCTTAAAATAAGTACTTGCTTTTTGTGAGAAAATAAGCCAGTTTAAGCAAGAAAGGCTATCATTTGTATTGCAAATTATTTTATGGTATTGAATAATTTCTATCATAGAATGCTTTTCTAACCGAGATAGCTCTTTTGTTTGTGGGCTTGGGCAGGAAGGCATGTTCAAATGCTGCAAGTTCATATACAGATTTGTTAAAGAAATATGACTCTCATTTCAAATTAGAAATCCTATGAACATTAGGACATGCAATGACATTGCTTAAGTTTACTTTTTACAGAAAACACTATTGTGAAGTACTATGAGTTGAGTAGGACATAGTGAGATCAGAAACAAACCATATATGGAAATAATCCCTAAAAAATTAGTTAGAAAGTGAACTGTAATAAAAAGTCATTGATTACTGCAATCTGCTGTGGTGCTTTACATGGGCTTGGTAATTTGCCATAGCATGATCAGATTGGCTATATCAGACACTGCTGATCCCAGTTAAGTGGTTGCTATCCCACTGCTTGGTACTATTGTTTCGGTTCTGGTGGTTTTATTATTTACCTGACCAGTCTCCATCTCACTTCATGAAATGATCTAAGATAAGGAGAAAAAATGAAGCAAAATGCAGAACAAGCTTTATGCTGAATATATGCAAATATGAATATGTGCATATGATTACGTGCAAATAATACAAATCTGTTTCAGCTAACAAGGTTATTAGAGTCTATTCAAAGCTATCATAAAAACAAGTAATTTACAGTCAATCAATTTTCTGACCATAACTGCTCCTTAGGGTTCAAAGAGATTTGCAAAGGTTTTTTTCTTTTTTGCTTTTAGTTAATCAATAAAGCTATAATACTAAGAAGAAAATGCATATTTGAGAGGTTTGCACATGGCTTCTGGCTTAAATGGAAAAATACCTTTCCTTAAAGTCATCAATTCAAAGCATAAATTAATGTTTATAAATTAATATACTTCTAATTTTTTACAGAGTGCCTAAACTCTGTGTGTTGAGATTAAAATAAATCCACTATTTTTAATTTTCACGCATGCTGCTGACTATCATATATTCTTCCCTGCACCTTTTTAAATAGGAATGTAGCCTGAGGAACTAATCATCCTCTAAGCCTTTCAAATAGGGCTGTTCGTGTGGATGACTTGCTTTGAAGGAAAATTTTTTTCTGCACATTGATGTGTGTTGGTTAGTGTTAGATGGTGAAAGAGTGGAAAAGAGCTGAGTTGCAGAGCACAACAGCATGATATATATGTGGAATTTATTTCACCAGGGAAATGGATAGCTGCAATTATTCACATGTCAGTCTTGCAAGATAAATTACATTATTTGTATACTTCAAAAAAGATTTAGCTCTTTACTACTGTATATAAAAATCCTAGTCTAATTGTTCATTTTTTAATTCTTCATGTTTCATTCTGTCTCCAGATACCAATCAGACGGATATAAAATGTAATTCATTCTATAGTCAGTCAAGCTTCTTCAACCAGAAATATGAAATTGAAAGTACTCATGAACCATGAATTCTTTTGTAAAAATATGTAAACATCCTATCATCTACTCTAGCAACTGACAGTAAATGCTTCACATTAAACTGAAACATAAAAATGATGCTGGAATGGGCTTTCTTAGAAATCTGTTAAATATGCTTTGAATTATCTACTTAATCAGCCTAATTTATTTTTTTCTGACACTTTTATAATTTTTTTTTCCAAACACAGTATCATAATTGATTTACATTCCTGTTTTAAACAGACTTCATTTTAATTAGTTTCTATTAAATTAACTACTGGAATCTATGTCAATGCTAATTTTGTATGTCTTGCATGTAGGTGTGACTTTTGCTTTTTCTGTTGTCTGAGAATTGTATCCTAAAATTGTATCCTAATAACTGCATTTCTGAGCAGCAGAGCCAAACCGTAAGAAATAATCCATGCAATCACACAAAACCAAAATATATTCTTAGCAGAACCTCAGATCCTCCTGGTTTCCACAGTCTTAATATGTCTTCCACATCACTTTTATTGGAGATTATTCCCATGTAGCACAGGCATCCACACCACAGCAATTTAAGCAAAACTCACTTACCAGTGAGAGATTAGATTGGATAGTTGTTAGGTCCAGATAAACCTAGCAACAAATGATCAGATCCTTTCTTAAGCTGCCCCTAAAAATTTCAATAATCAGTAAAAAGGCTCAAGTGCTCCCTTTCTTTTTCTATAGATCAAGTCACATCTATAAAATTTTATTCTGAGAAGTCCTTCAAATGTCAACCCCTCCTGGCAACAGAACAGCTCCCCCAAACTAGGAGCAGATAGTCTAAGCAGATGCTGTAGACAACATTATTCTTACATCTCATTTTCATTGCTTGTATGCAAACCCATGTCCTTGCTTTCTTAAGCTTAAGCAAAATCAGTAAATCATGGTACACAGTTCAGTAAAATGGAACTTAGTAAGGAAAAGCATCAACAGCGAGATCTGAAAGCGCTCAGAACAATTCTCACCATCCACAGTGTACTCTCACATCACATAGATTGAGATTAGAAGGCAGATTCATACCCTTCACATGCTTTAAGTTTTATTCAGAATATCTCTGAACATAATTTATCTGTGAACAACCAAGCTGGAGTTTGGCCGACCATTAAACAATGACCCAGCCAACCTGTGTCACACAGCAGAGAAATAAAATGGAGATGATCCTGATCTCTTATATGAGGATGATCTGGATTGCATGGATTGCTGCCCATTGACTGAAGAACTAAAACATATTTCAGACAATTACTCAATTTCCTTTCTCATGACAAGGTAAATTTTAGTCTTTATCCTTGTTTGACTTAGAGACAACTTCCCTTGTAAAAGTTGAAGTTTTACGAGAATTCAGTTAGTACGTTTATACAGAACTTTGGAGACTGAACAGATGAGAAGTGAAAGATGTACATAATTTCCAAATGCATTCTGTAAAATGTATTTAATATCTGCTAACATTAATGCTTTAAATTACATTTAAAGAAGGTGCTTCATTTTAAAGTGTCTGAAATATTTTTTTTGTAACACAACTCTTCCTGAGATATCAAGAACAGTAAATATTTGTTGAAATGAAACCAAAAGCCTTTTACATGACTTTCTGAAAAAAAGCAAAAGAGAGAGAGAAAAGAAGGAAACAGAGAGTCAGAGGGATTTTCACCACAAACAAGGAGAGAATACTCACCTAGGATTGCAGCAAATATCAGCCTTAGATCCCTTAATCTACTGATCTTTCACATGCTAAATGAGAGCTCCCTTACAGCCAATTTGTAATACTTTGGGGTCAGGATCTCCCAGATGCCCTCCTGACACTGTTTAGATCATTCTGTTTGTATAAAAAACCCATTTTTGAGTCACTGAAAAGCTCTGTTTTTATAAGGAAACTATTATATTTAATAACAATTGATAAGACAATCTGATATTACATCATTATGTCTAATAATAATAGAAAAGAGAATCTTCATTTGCATCTCCCAAAGAGCCAGGGGAGTGAAGCTGTTCTATTTGTGATCAAAACACCGGAATCTGGATTTCAGAAAATTTCTCAAAATATGTATGCTGGCATGAAAAGGACTTTGGTTTGATGACAAACTTATTTTAAAAGAATAAAAAGCATGCAAAACTCACAAATATATATTTATTAACAAAACAAACAAACAAAAAACAAACCCCCACCAACCAACCAACAACACACACACAAAAAAAACCCAAATCAAAACCAAAAACCACAAAAAAGAGGAGAGACCAGCTGTTTAACTGACTCAATGAATATTTATAAACTTGTATGTCAGATATTTTAATACATTAACGTAGGAACACATCAGGAACAGTTACAGTGTTTGATACTCTCATAAATATTGCTGATACTTCATGATTACACAATTGAATGCAATGGATAAACATAAGAGTAGTATTTTAATGTAACATGTCTAAAAACATTCACTCTGAACCAATGTGTGTGCATCCATCTCCTTCTTCATGATTTAAAATAATTAAATCAGGAATAATTAAAGCAGGAAAAATAAATACTACATGTCATCGTATCAGCATTCTAGAGAGCTCTTGGCATCAAAGTAGGGTGAACAAGGCCCTGAGTGCTCTTGATTTTGCTACCATTAATCCCCATTAGATTTGCACTGAACAGCAAGCCAAACAATATGTTGCTGAGCTGACAGAACATAAGAAACTGCCTCAAGCAGAGAATTCAGTAGAAATTATGATACTATAAGATTGTACTTAAATGTTATAGGATGCTTCCTTCTCAGACCAATAAAACCGTAAATCTGAGATTTAAAAAATTCACTAGCTTGCTATGTTACCAACACAGGATGTTAGGAGGTAAGAATGATTCTCTTGTTAACATTTAATGGTCACTAAGTACATGAAAAGCTCAAGAATTTCCCTTGTGTTCTGCTATACAAGGTCAATAACAAGGCCAGAAGGCCATGGAAACCAAAATATAAGGGCAAATATAAAAGAGAAAGAAGGCATGTGGATGAGGTGTCAGGGAGGCTAAGAGAACAGTTTTCCTGAGTTGCTATGAGACACCACACAAAGAAGGGTAAGATGTTGTAGTAGAATTTGATATGGTGCAAAGGCTAAACAGGCTAGAATTTGCTGAAACATGTACAGAAATATAAATACAGAGAGATTATCACCATGGCAAACCATCCAATTTGACTCCTGAGTAGAATCAAGAAAGTACAGCTCCAGGGAAAGAGCGGAAATTCAGCAATTAAGAGGGTGTCATGTAAATGTTAGTTTGCTGTGGCTATTCACAGAACAGTTCACTCAGCTTGCTTCTTGATTATATACTCCCTTTGAAGTCCATGTACTTCAAATATTCAGGGATGTCAGACAACTAGATTTAGATTTAAAAGCTAACCCACTTTGGATAAAGGTGGTTTACAAAAAAACCTGGACCAGATGGAAACACAAACCAATTTTATCAACTTTTCATGCTAACTACTCTATTTCTTCAAAAAATATGCAGCCTATTCTCAAGACAAATCTTTGATTGACATTAAATAAGGGTGTGGCTAATACAGAAAGCTGTCACCACAGTCACATCTGTGGCTTGTTCCTCAATCTTCATAATCTTCTAGTAATTTTGAAGAGACGAAAAATCACAAAATCTTTTAATTTATTTGGTTTTAGATTTCCAATGATAGAAAATTTATCTGTAATAGGTTGCCTTTCTATTTTCAGGTAACAAATATCATTCTATAAATCATGACCTTAGAATGCTTACCAACTTGTAGATTTGACATTAATAAAGGGAACAATTTCAATGCAGATGCTGTTTCTTTCTTATGATTTTAAAGAATCTCACACTTTTAAACTTCATTTAAAATGTAGGCTCATTGAAATACGATATAATTTTACTACATTCTTTTTATGTCAACACAAGATCTTACTGACATCAACTTTTATGAAAGTTTGTGAAGAATATATATCTGATTATCGCAAAGGTATTTAAAATAACAGTTATTGAATGAAGACATGAATGTAATGCAAATCTCAACTGTTCTCATTGTATTTAAACATGAACTAAATAGCATTCAAAAAAATCTGTGAATCTTAAAAGAGTGCATTACAGGTGAAAACAAGTATTTACCCTAAGCAAATAATTCAGTATTAGACATCTTTGCATATGAGATAACCAGCAATGCCCATGTTTCCTCAAAAAAAGACTGAACGGACTTTTTTGTAGCACAAGTGTAGTGTGTAGAAAAATTGCATTCAAATTTTATTTTAAATCATGTGGAAATTAGCCACAATATTTGCTTTTATTGCCTTTTATAATCTTATATGTTGTGCTTTTGTATTCTCTTAACAAAACTGAATCTTGAAATACACAGTAAGTACAACATAGACCCCATAAACATCCATGTATGATTATGTCCACATATACTCTTAGCAATTTCAGCTGTCAATTTTCATCCTCAGTCATGCCTATAGTTGTTTTTTATTTCCTTTTATTAATTCTTCACATCAATGACTTACTGTTTTTTGCCACTGCATTTTTTTCTTTGGCTTCTCTGCTCAACATCTACTACTATTTTTGAAATATTAGTTAACAGCTAGCAATACATGTACACAGTTTAAAAAAATATACCCACATCATTATAGTTAAAGCTATGACAATATTTCAGCAATAAAGACCTGCATTTCAAAGATTTATAATTCAAACATAAAGAAAAAATCCTTCTGGGATGAAGCTCAGCATACAAGGTCATAGCCCACAACAAATTTGTTTTACCAATTTTCAAACAAATTGATTCTGCCATTTTGAGTCCTGCAAGTATAAATCAAAACAGAGATTTACCTGTTTAGAGCCAACACTGTGGCCATGTCCTCAATTGTGCCAAGATTTTCATGGCCTTTCATTTATAATAAACTTAACCTTCAATCTAAATTGCATGTTACCAATTTTACATATAAATATATACATATATATACACACACATACATATATTTATGTGCATAATAGAGGACTTTGTGATTCCTACAGCTGACATCTCCCTTTGAAGGCTAATTCCATTACAGAACTTCTCCCCTAATGCGCACTAGCTTGTATGAATTACAGACCCGACCCATATTTTACATCTGTCCTGCTGTGAAGGTGCAATTTTCCAAAGGAAGCTTAAGCGCAAAACCCTTCACCACTTTTGTTCCAATCACACAGCTGTGGCCAGTCTGCCCTCGACTGTCAGCATGCTACTTGACTGGACATCTCCGGACTTGCTGGGTTTTGTACACTCAAAAAAATATAAATGGGTTCATCCTTCAGATTGCACTTGCAGACTCTGGGTGGACAACAGGCCCATTAGAATCTCCATGAGGACTCCTGCTTTTCTTGAACACATTTAGAAAAATAAAAGCAGACATTTATAATCAGTCTGGTTTACTTCTGTCAGCACATATCATTAAGCTGTAAAAATATAGATGTCGAATAAATGCTTGTCCCAAATATAATCTCCTCATTTTCTAAACTGATACATACCAATATTCCATAAGTGCTGTGTAGACAAGCCCTTGTACTACTGCAATGGCTTTAATTATATCCTTGACCTAACTCAAAAATTGCCACTGACAGCAAGCCTAACTCAGCTTTTGATCTTTATTTCAGCTGAGAAAATACTTGTCTTGGAAACAGTTGACCCATGTTATTAATTTCTAATATTGAAGGAAAATTTGTAGAGTCCTTCCAGGGGTCAACTTTACTTCTAGGGAAAACCTGCATAGAATGGTTTGCCAGTAACTGCATGCCTTTGGAGAAATTTTGTGCATCAAACTGACAATTAAATGGTATCTTAAGGACCTTAAAACAGTGCAGCCTTCCTGTACAATACCTTTTAAGAAGTAAAAATCAGCTCTCTGGTATCTCAGTGATGTAATTATGGTAAAGTCATCAGACATGAAGTTCACTGGTCTAGCTGAAAAAGTAGTATATACAAAGTAGTGTGGTCAGGAAACACATTTTTCAAGTCATGCTCTGTCTTGAAAGCAAGATGAGTGTTATAGTGGCTAATTCTGCAGTAATTAAACTGCTCTGTTTAACTACAATATTTTTTTCAGACCTGTTTCAACTCAATAATTCTATATAGTTATTTTCATCTCCAAGATACCTTCCATTTATCCATATGGAATTATATCTCTCCTATATCTTCACTTTTTGTTTGATTCTGCACTTCTCTTTCCCTCCAATCTCTTTGCACATTCTTAATTTTTCGACAAAATATTTGTGATGTTACGTGGCTTAGAGAAGCTTTATTGTTGTTGTCCGGGGGTCGGAGTGGCGAAGGAATGACGAGAAGGCAGAGTTTCATGAAGTTTCTCAGGTGTTTATTAAACTACTTTCATGCACTCACATTCTATAGGCTAGCCCTAACTAAACTGTATCTACCACATCTAAGCCTAATCCTATGCCTAGTTTACCCTCCTAGGAGATCCTATGTCCATGCCCCCAGACAGTGTGTCTGGCTAATCCTATGCCTAGTTTACCTTCCTAGGAGATCCTATGTCCATGCTCCTAGACAGTGTGTCTGGCTAATCCTATGCCTAGCTTACCTTCCTAGGAGATCCTATGTCCATGCCCCCAGACAGTGTGTCTGGCTGGGCCAGGACATGTCTCTCTGCCTGGCAGAGTGTCTGCCCTGCAAGTTGCCTACAGGATGTCTGCCTTCTTCTTCCTATAGTTCCAACTATACAACACACTACATTTTTACATCAATGAACCAATGACCTGAAGGTCAGCTGCTCCTTGTGCAACCACAGAAATCAGGCTGTGTCCAGTCACAGCCTCTCTGCCAGGCGTGCTCAGGCCAAAAGCAACCTGCTACATCATCCGTACTTTATTTGGTTGGGATAACATTTATTTTTTTTTAAATTTCATTTATTTCTTTTAAAACTTGCTTGGAAACTAATTATACTTAAAGAAAAAATTAGGTTAAAGAAAAATTAGTGGACCTAATCTAGTAGAAACAGCACATTTACCTTCATTGCTACTCAAGAAACTAAACAATATTGGCTGATTACATGGCTGAATTATCACCTATTTTGGCCTCTGTCAGTTTGGAAAGTTATGTGTATGATAGTCTTGAATGATGAGATGTGTGAACATATTTGTACTCATGGGTAGTCACTGATTATCAGCTTTTGAGTTTTTATATTCATTTCACTCATCTTCTGCCTTTTCATTTGTCCAAGACATTTTAGATCACCATTCTTTGCTTGAAGAAATGGTTGTGCTTCACTTTATGTATATTTTAATGCATTTATTAAGATTGTAAGTAATAATAAAAATACTTAACTTGGATATGCTCAGAGAGACAATGGAAGACTTTAAATAAAGTTGAAAACACTTTCTAATGTCCTGGTCTTTCTTCTTCTTCTCCAGTGTAGAGATATTAATTCTGTTCCTGCAGTTTGTAACTGACTAATTGAAAGACTTGTTTGAATATTTTCTTTTCTGCCTCAATTTATTTACATGAAAAAATGTGTTGATCATGGTTATTAAACACACTAGATGTAACAATGTTGGAAGCAGTATTATTGCTTTCATGGTAACCAAGCAGACAGACTACATATCCAATTACCACCGGGAAACTATTTACAGTTTAGGTACCTTTTCAAGGGCATCAAAAATGATAAGTCAAGAGGAATTCAGCTTTTCCCAGCTTTCTAAACTGATACATCCTTTGAAATATAGGAATCCCAAATGCTGCAGCAATTACACATTAACTCCTCAACAGGCTCTTTTATTCCAAAACATTAAGCTATAGTACAGTTCTCAATAAAAGGCAACATATTCCATTAATGGGGATACGGCCCTGAAAGTTTGTTATTAAGTATTTGCAAGAAAACAACACCCTTATGATCTGTTTTTATTGTCTTCTGAGCAGAAAGGGCAGATTGTGTCATTCACTACCTATTGAGAGGCGAGAAAAACTAATGAATTTTTCAATTAATTGTTAATTAAGTATATAAGGATATATTCATTAAAAACTGTAAAGACAATTAGGAAACTGAAATGTTACAGTCTCCCTCCATTGAAAGTGGAAGCAGAAAATTTAAATGACCTCTTTCTGGAATTACATATTCTATTCTTTCAGAAAAATGTCTATTGTTTGCAAAACTGTTTAAACAGTTATTAGGGGCTAAGATCATTTCAATTGCTAAAAAATAGTTTTTAAAACTAGGAAAGCATGAAGAAGTTTACTTAACAGAATGACACACAGGGCCTACAAAAATGAAATATTTGAGAGAATAGAAGACTACATCAATAGAAAAAATAAATAAAATAAACAGTTAAGGACTACCAGGGCAGAAAAATAATTTGAGTTCTGCTCTTCACTTATAATAAGATCCAACAGACTCAATCTTGTCTTCAATGCACTTAAAATCAAACAGAATTACTTTAAATTCAACAGTATGGCACTTGTTTTCTGCAGGGTCTCAGACATATGAGGATTGAATGAAACTCAATTTTGTTCTGATAACCATGCTTAGAAGACAGATTCGTGTAAATATTTCAAGATGCCATAAATATTTTATATTTCAAGAAATTTTTATATAATCTGATATGGATATAAGGGTTGTCATTTATTAAAATAAACTTTGGAGTGGATAGTTATTTGACATACTATTGATGAATTGACTAAGTTTTAGAAAAGGTATAAATGTTTGTTTCTAAGACACACATGATATTCTGCATTCCTTTTGTTTCACTTCTTTTTTTTCGCAAAATGGCATCCATTTTGCAAGGTGCTGGGAACACCCTGAAAAGTCACAAGGCCACACATCCAATTACTTAAAAACCAAAGAGAACACAAAATTATGTGCTTGGGAAGCTAGAGTAACCACAGTAACAAACTGGTTCCTTTTCTACAAACTGGAGTAACTTTAGTTAAAATCAACCATAGAAACAGACCTTTAGGGGAAAAAATACCCCAAAGCAGATAAAGACAAACACAACTGCATGGAGAGTCTTGTGTCATTATACTAAAGAATTCTGACTCTTCCATTAATGATCCTAGTGTAATGCCTTAAAGCATGAAATTTCTTAATACCATGTCAAGGCAAGCAAGAGAAAAATTTAGCACAGCAGAGCAGGGAGGAGTGCTAAAATATTAATATACTATCAAATGCTTATTCATACTTCTACAAAGAGTATGCACTGAATATATCTCCAGTCAGGAAGTGAAACAAACATCAGATTCTAATGACTGCAGTCAGAAGCTAATGCAAAAATCAAACAGATGGAAAACCTTCACCTTCTCCCCAGGGACAGAAAAGACTGTTGTTCCCAGAACGAGAGAAGTGAGGGAAAGAAAGTGCAGGTGGTTGACATCATCCCACCTGTAATAAACGAGGTTCGGTTTGTTGATTAAATCCTGAAAAATCAATAAGCCTGAACACATAAAGCTTGCTTTTGCTTGTATAAAATATAGAGAAGTTATTGTGTGGCTCATGTAACAAAACCGCGGGTATTCTGTAACAATGTATAAGGGGGGGGGGTTGGGGGGAAGGAATGTCTCTGCTGTGCAACAGACAAGATAAAGTGTTGAAAGAAGGTCACCAGTGAACCAGCCGAGGAGGATGAGGAGCCTTCAGCCCCCGACAACCAGGAGGCAGAACAAGACCCCCTAGCAACAACATGCGCAAACGCAGAAGGACTGGAAAGAGGCTACGTAACCTGAAACTATACGGGTATATAATCAAGGCAATAGGGGGGGTTTGGCGCGTGCCGTTGGTGGAGCAGGAGACTCCCCGGACGCCCAGCGCTGTTTTGCTTGCTGTCGCTCGCTCAATAAATTTTTATAACTGAACTGGTTCCCGTCAATTATTGGAACCCAAATTACAATTTATAACACCACCCAGCATTAAGCAGGAGTGATTGCCTAATTGAATAACCTTCTGTTGGCAGAAAGATACTGTTCAGAAACTGGCGATCCCACCCTCCTGGCCTTGCAGCAGGTGGCATTCAGTCAGATGGACAAATACAAACATCAATGTAAAGAGCAGGACAGACACCAGCTGTAACTTCCATCTATCCAGACACCTGCGGAGAGGATTTTGACAATGGGCACAGAAAATGAGATATTTTTTAATAGGCTAAAGACCAAATTTGGATTTTAACATTTAGCTCCCATAAGCAGAGTCATTCCAGATTTTTCAGTTAAAGGAAATCTGACAAAGTATGTCAAAGACAAATCACTTCCATGTAAAAGGGACTTGTGTTTTCTAGCTCTTAATTAAAAAAAAAAGGAACATATTTGTTTTTAGCAAATGTGATAGCAGTGAGAGAAAATGAATGGATAGTTCAGGGCTGAAGATTGTGAAAGTATGGAGTAATTTCTATTGCTATGTATGCTTCCTTGGTCATTTTTGAAGATTGCTACAATTCTTTGAATGGCAGTTTCACAAAAATATCGTACAGATAATACTATTTTTTCTCCTGCTTTTTATTTGTCCTATCTCTTAGAGATGCCAAAGTGGGGCAAAACCCCTTTTCTTCTGTTTAGAAACAATTAGCCCAAACAAATCATGATTGCTTTTGGTTTTTCAAAAACCCTTATTATTTCTGTAAATAACTGAAGTTCCCTACCAGGAACAAAGCCTGTATTTTAAAAATTAAAATATTAATTCATCAAAGCACTTGAAAAATATCCTTAATGCATTCTTAAATGATTGAAATTCAGGCATGTACTTCAAGGTTTGGCTCAGTGATGGGAGAGCTCAAATCCATCTTTTGTCTAACAGCAAAAGTCAGACAGAATGAAAACATAATGACACATTTCCCTACAAACACTTAAACTCATAACACAGAACTTAGCACAGAGGAAAAATAAAAAAAAGAATAAAAAATACTTTAATTATAAATTCCAAACATAGATGGGTAATTGATATTGTAATACAGCATAGGCCGAGAGTAATTTCAGATGAGTAACTGTGACAATAAGCAAGAATCCTTAAAGTGCTACCTACCTAAAGTAGCCTTACTACCTAAAGTACCTAACTAAAGTTCTTCAGTGGAATGACAGTTTTGCATAAGTTTGCAACTCTAGCAAGTGGGTCTGGTGTGGTATGGTTTGGGGTGAATTACAAGCACTCTGATGATAGTTAAGTCCATAGTGAATATCAAAACTGAATTTTAAAAGTCACAAAGAGAGTGTTCCCAAAGGTATGGTTCGGATGCCAAAGGACATAATTCATAGAACTAATCCTGGGAAACAATCCATAGTAATCTACTCCTGCGGGTCAAATGCCAGTTTTACTGCTGGGAATTATGCCTAAGCAGTAGACTTGTCTACTGGCAGTATATTCCCCAGGACTAGCCAGTTCGCACAGGCAAGGGTAAGTGACATGAAGAGGCTATTACTTTTTTAACTGACTACTTTTTAAACAAATGTAGAAAGGACCATGTGCCTCCAAACTACAAATGTTGCAGCTTCCAGGATAGTAACCAGCATTTCATTTGATATGGAATTACAGAAAGTGATTAGGTAAATCGATGATCTAGCTATACAATTTCCTAGCTCTTTCCCCCTTCCAAGACTGTTTAGGTCCCTTAGGGCAGAAAATAGCGGGGAAAAAATGACATCCAAACAACATCTCCCCTAAGGGAACTCAGGGCACGTTCCCAGATCTAGAGACCCTAACCCAATAAAAAAATTCCGAAGTACACAAATAACAGAAAAGAACCTCAGAGACAAAGTTGTTAGAGAGGAACTTGTTCCTCTCAAGAACTGTGGGATCCCAAAGGGATGTATGAGGAAACCAATCAATCCTACAGAAGTGGTCATAAATACAGGAGTTTATAATACAGTTTCTCTTTGGGAGGAAAGGTCTTGATTGTTTTAACACATTTCAAACCACACTGATGCTCTCACTGATTTTCTCTTGACCTTAAAGCCAAATTTAGCTCCCATGAACAACAAAATATTTTTAAAAGTCAGCATGCTGATCTGATGAAGACAGTTCTGTTCCCAACAAATAATTAAATCCTATTAAAACTAAAATATGCTGAGGATTCCATATTTTTTTACAGTTACCTCAAGTACTCTTTGGACTACATTTTGACAAAAAGAAAAAACAACAAACAAAGCAAAACTTGTGTTTTTTACAATTTATCATTAATCTTTGAATAAACTGTAATTCAGAAATAGTTTCAGTATGTTTTAATGCAACTAGTTGAATTCCAACCCTCCTCTCTATCCCAACCTCAAATACATCAAATTCTACAGCAACACTTAACTTTACCTTCCAAATCACATGTCAGGTTTTGGTCAGATTCCAAGAGTTACAAGAATATTCCAAAACAGTTCCCCTCGTTCTGTTTGTATCAATCAAAATAAATGTATTATTTTATAATTTAAATTGCACTGTCACTACAGCATATGAGATTATAATGAATAGCTTATGGGGACAGATAATTTCCCTATCCCAACTGGTGATTAATTATATTTGAGGAAAACATGGTGTTTATGACATTATCAGGACAGACAATCTGACCACTCTGATTTCTTTTTATTTAAGAACAATGGAACAAATTACCCAGACTAGGCTGTGGCTAGCAGAGCAAGGCAATTTTCAGCAGGTGACACCTCTCCTTTCTTTATGAACAGCCAAGAAGTCTTTAATGACTGCAAGTGCTCAAAGCCTAATTTTACATCTCAGATGAGAGCTAAAAATCTCAGTATGGCTGCAGCATATTGCTATGCAGATCATGGACAGTATAATAACTGAGAGGACAAATCAATTCCAAAGAACACAAGATAATAATTCTGCAGAATAAGCAGCGTGTCAAAATAAAATCATCTGATGTACTGGAATATCTATATTGACACTTACCCTCCTTAGTTCACCTTTAGGTTTCAGAGCATGAAATAATTATCCTTATTTATAACATCACATAGGCAAGAATACCTGGGTCACACAGTGTAGCTGCTGTGTTTGTGACTGAAGAAATATTGATGAAATAAGTCTACAACCCAAGGACAAAAATAATTTCAGTATTTTTCTTGGGTTTTTCCATAGGATTAAGAGGAATTGTACATAAACTCACAGGAACCCTCTGTTTATTTAATCTCTGATCTCTTGACTCATTCTGTAATTCTGCTCCAGATTCCTGCAACACACTGCAATATGACAAGAAGCATAATTAAAGACACTGGTCTTTTCACACTCTGTAGATTTTTGCTCAGTACTACTACCCACTAAATTAGTATTATTTGAATATATGTATGATTACATAAAAAAATATAATATGTATTCACAATGGAATGTCATAGATTTATTAAATAAAAACTCTGGATCATATTCTGCTTTCAGTCTTAGAATGTTTTCAGTTAAGAATACATGGTAACAACTTCAGGAGATTCAAGTTCCTCTGAAATGTCAGACTTCACACCAGGCTCAAAGGTGTAAAAGAAAGCCAATCTAAAATATCATGCTTTGAAACTTGAAGCATATTATTCAGGGGAAAAAAAACCCACTTTAAAGGTGACAACATCCTGTATGACAACAGCGATCTTGATGTGGTGTTCAATAAAAATCAGAATTTATGACACAGTAATTGAAGATGTTCGGTTGTAGTGACAGGAATTGTCACCGATATAGCATACTATATTGATATTTTAGTTGAAATTCCTGGATTGTATGGCTGCTTAATAAGCTGTACTTCAGGCTGAGAATATATGGCTGTTCAATATAACTGTGTTATGAATAATTCTTATTACAGAAAAAGCAGAATCCTCTGAGGTTCAGAACAGAGATGTCAATGGAGCAGAGGGAGTTGTATTATTAATCCTCCCATGTTCAAGTGTATGTCAGCAACCAACAGAGGTCAGTACATATCCCACAGCATTATGTAAATGAATGCATTGTTAAGACTTTTTACTAGCATAGTGTTGCACGAAGCTGGAAAACAGAGATGATAAGCAGAAGAAAATCCCCATAATCTAAAGGTCAGCAACCTGTTACATCACTTAGACCCTCCAAAGTCCATAGGGCCAGATGGGATCCACCCAAGAGTAGTGAGGGAGCCGGTAGAAGATCTTGCCAAGCCATTTTTCATCATTTAACAGCAGTCCTTGTTAACTGGGGAGGTCCTAGTTGACTTGAGGTTATCAACTGGAACACCCACTTGCAAGATCAGGGACATGCAGAACAACCAGGGGGTCAGGCCCAGTAAGCATGGGTTTAGGAAAGGTAGGTCCTGCTTAACCAACCTGATAAGGTGACACATTTAGTGGATGAGAAAAAGGCTGGACTTGAGCAAAGCCATTGAGACTCTCCCACAGCATTGTCCTGGAGAAATGGCTGCTCAGGGCTTGGACAAGGGTACTCTTCACAAGGTAAAAAGCTGTCTGCATAACATCCCAGAGAGTGGTAGTGAATGGAATTAAATCCAGCTGGCAGCTGGTCACTGGTGGTATTTCCCAGAGCTCTGGGCATAGGGGCCAACCCTCTTTAATATTTCTATCGATGATTGGGACAAGGGGATCAAGTGCACCCTCAGCAAGTTTGCAGACAATACCAAGTTGGGTGGGAGTGTTGATCTGCTGGAGGTTAGGATGGCTCCTCAGAGGCATATGGACAGACTGGATCAATGGGCCCAGGCCAAGTGCATCAGGTTCAACAAGGGCAATTGCTGGGTCCCATATCCAGGCGGTGCTACAGGCTTGGGGAAGAGTGTGTGGAAAGCTGCCCAGCAGATGGATGCTGTGGATGCTGGTCAACAGCTGGCTGAACATGAGCCAGCAGCGTGCCCAGGTGGCCAAGAAGGCCAATGGCATCACAGCCTGTATCAGAAATATTGTGGCCAGCAGTAATAGGGAAGTGATTGTCCCTCTGTACTCAGCACTGGTGAGGGCACACCTCAAATCCTGTGTCTGCTTCTGGGCCCCTCACTACATGACAGACATTGAGGCACTGGAACATGTCTAAAGAAGAGCAACAAAGCTGGTAAAGGGTTTGGAGCACAAGCTTTACAAGAAGCCAGGGGCCTGTTTAGCCTGGAGAAAAAGAGGCTCAGGGGAGACCTTACTGCTTGACAAGTCCTTTCCTGGCCCAAGAAGCAGTGCCCATGCAGTTAAGCAGTGCCTCTATCCACAGTATACCTAACATTATACCTAGACTCTGCTACAGGAACACTTTTGTGATATGCAGTATGGTACAGCCATGTATCTGCTTTTCTGCTTAAGGACAATCAAAGTCAAACTCTAGACACAGTGACTGAAATCCTTGAATTTGTATTACTGCAGAAGTATATTTTTCCACTGTTTTTTCTTTTTACTTACTAGCTTTCAAACAGAATGTATTATTATGAAGACCTTCCTTTCTTCCTTCAGGTGAATACTGAATATTAGACAGCTCAAGGAAACCTCATCACAGTATTCCAGTACATAAAGGATGGCTCTACAAGGAGGACAGTCTCTTACTTTACATGGAGCCACATGAAGAAGACAAGGGGCAACAATCTCGACATAACATTTTGTTACAGTGAGAACAATCATTCACTGCAATAACCTTCCTAGGGACGTGGTAGAAAAATCACTGGAGTTTTTCAAGATGTGATCAGAAAGAACACTAGATAATCTCATCTAGGCTCTCTTTGCCATCAAAGATTAGACTACATAATCTTTCAAGGTCCTTTCTAACCTAGGCTGCTCCAGCTATTATACAGCCTATTACAGCTATGGCCTCATAATTATACAGCTGCAAACTCATTTTCCATCAAAAGTTTATCTATGAAGAAAGATGTGATGAGTGGCAAAAAAGACTTACTGTTCTTCAATGTAGATGTGAGCTCTGGTGAGCCTGAACTGTTACAAGGACTCATTTATTTCTTCATTTCTTGTGAGGTTTGAGATTTCTCAAAGTGTTTCTTTGTAGAGTTTTGGATGTTCTATTTTTTTTTTTTTCAGTGTATAAATGTAATTTTCAGGGAACTTCTGATCCTACACTTCTCTTAAGACCATACTGAGTACCCAGGCTGCCCTTAGTTACCGGCCATGGTAGAACAACGTATCTAAACTACTTTTAAATTAGCTAGTTGAATACTGTAAGAAAAATAGACAACATGGAAATCAAAACAGGAAAGCAGACCTGCCTGAAACACTCTCACTGTCTCTCTATTCAACCAGTGCACAAGCTAATTTCTTTAAATATACCTACTCTATCTAATTTTATACTATAGCATAGCCACAACAGTGACTGCAGGACAGAAATGTATATGATAACACTTCTAGTTATAAAGAAAATTGAATAGCATCCTTTAATGATTTTACTCTATAACAGTTAACAACTGTTATCATTAAAAAAGCATATATACTTATGTATATATGTATACTTAAGAACAGAAGCAACTTGGATAGTGTTTCATCATCATCATCATAAAAGAAAATGCAAGACCTGTCTAGCACTTGAATGGAAAGCAACTGAAATTAGAATGATACCTTACCATCCTTCCTTAAAAAATTCAGTCATGCCTGAAAATCTGTAATGCAAACAATACAAATTATTTATTTCAACGTCACATGTGGAATCGATTTCAGGTCTAACAGTTGGTGAGGGCTGATAGAATGTGTGATTGATAAAGCTCATGTGGATAACATGGCCATTAAGCTCCTTTTGGATGAACTTGTTTAGATCCTAGTCTAAAACCCATCAAAAAGAAGCAATACATAGAATATCAGAAACTATAAAACATTAGAACAGTAGATTGCTTACTATTCTTTCACTGATTCTATATTTCAGTTGTGAAAATAACATTGATTAAACACAAACCCAAAAAAATTAGTTAGTGTACTGACAAATTAACTTCAAAAATGGAATACATGGTCTACTGAAACAATGTGTGTGGTTGTTTATTTATCCTGTAGTTAGTAATTTCACAAAACAGATCCCTAAAGTTAGAAGACTATGAAAATATATTTTTCCAGAACATTCTTTTCTAATAAAGCATCATTTCCTCCACCTGATTTTTGGAAGTCAAACCCTTTTCTATCTAGAGAGCACAAGAAACACAGCGTCAATGCAGGAAGGAAGGTAATATTTAACCAACAATTATGTGCCTTAGCTAGATACACAGTAATAGAAGATTTTTCTAAACCTTAATCCTTTTGGGATTAAAGTGTAATACATGACTAGCATATGTTGTTTGAAAATAAAACCAAGGACATTAACTAGTCTTGGCTTTAAATTCTTTTGTTACTAAGGTAAGTGAAAAAAGTAGGTCCTTTTAGACCTTGTTCAAGAATTTTCACCAGTTTAAGCAAAATTGATTTTTACAGCATGAACTACAAAGAAACCCAACCAACATGCAGTAAAATCACAGTAAAGGGGAAGCTACTCAGTGCAAAAAGAATCTTATGGAATCAGTTTTGGGCCTGTGAAGTTGCAGAGCAGAGGAGGAGTCCAAGCCAGAATGACAATCTGACTGCCCCAGCCCTTTTCTTCTCTCTCACAGCAGGGTTGGGAATAATGGCTTTCTGCAACTCTAGCATAAGCAAACTGGGCAGTGTTGCCATGGCGTAAAATCAGTGTCCAATATTTCTATCCTCCCAAGCAATGTTTGGCTTTGCCTACAACTACAAACTGCCCTTCAGAGCTTGTCTGTAGAATTGTCTTGTGGCTGGATCTTGTACAGATATACAGTATTATAAGAAAACAAAAATACCACCCTTTTTTCATTTGAAATATTTTTAAATATTTTTAAATCATTATTTTAAAGAGTGTGAAATCTCTTTCCACTCACTACTTAGTGTCAGATAGAAACAGGAATGGATGGGAAATTAAATACATGTGTGAATTCCAGCCCTGCTCAGAATATGACAATAACCTCTTTAAATTCTGTCCCAGCACTCCTTTGCATTCAAAATGCTGTGTCTTTTCTTTCATTTACTACTAGCTCTGTAAATTGGCAACAAGAGAACTTCAAGACTGTGACCGTCTCTCACTTTACAGAATTTTGCTTGATACACTATAATGAATATATTTTTAAAGTTCTGACAGGAGGTGGTGTGATGGTTTAGTCTGGGATGGAGTTAATTTTCTTCCCAGTGTCTAGTGTGGGGCTGAGTTTTGGATTTGTGCTGAACACAGGGTTAATAATACAGAGATGATTTTGTTATTGCTGATGTAAGACCCCAGGAGGTACTTCTACTGGTAAAACTTAGAAAATAAGACTATTTGCAGAAGTTCAAAGGGTAACATTGCAACCAAAATAAAACATTCCACAAAGCATTGACTTAGCACATGGTAACCCACACAACTTAGCAAAATCCAACCCATCAGATCCTAAATTACTCAAAGTATGAAGAAAGGAGATTAGGAGAAAAAGAAGTAAAGAGAGACAAAATTACAGCTATCATTAGAGACCTGTGCAAGTCTAGCTTCCACACATCCAGATGGCAGGGCTGGAGCAATATGAAGAGCACATGTTGCTGCTTTTATGTGCTTTGTCCACCTCTGACCACATCTCCCACCCCCAGGCAGGCCTTGTGGTGTGCCAGCCACTCCAGGGCTGGGTTAGGGGCTGCAGGGGTGGGGTATAGGGCAGTGCTCCTGGGCTGCTTTTGGCTGCCAGCTGCTCCAGGGCTGCCTAATGAGGCTCACAGGGGTTGGGTATCACCTCCACTCCATGAAATTTGACCTTCCCCCCGCCCCCCCCCTTGAGTTCGTCTGAGCCAATAATTAATATAATAGTTCAGTGTCCCTGTGAAAAGTATAAAGTTGTTTTTGCATATCGCATATTTTTGTTAAAAAGTAGTTAAAAGTAGTTAAATAAATATTTTATTTAGTTAGATTAGAAGCAGACCAATGTAGCATTGTCTGTGAGTTAAGAATTTATGATAGGTAGTTAGGGATAAGAGTGTGTAGAGAAACCTGTATTTACTCTAAAGACCTTTGTTTAAGAAGATGTTTGCCAGACACCCACTTGACAAGGGGTAATAAAATTTGAGCCCTATATCAACCATTGACATTGAAATGTAACTTTCTGCTTAAAGATAAGGAAGGTTAAGAATGTTTTTAGAAATGTTTTTTTTTCTCTCTCTCTCTTTTTTTTTTTTATCACAAGCTGAGGACTGCCCTCTGTGTGAAAAATTGTATAAAATGTATTACATTTTATAGTTCGGTGTGCATTCACCCTGGGATGCACCCGGCCGTATTGATCCTTTGCTTCCTGAATTTGTCCCAATAAAACAATTTGCATTTTATGGTGAGCAGTCGTTTCTCACAGTCCCACAGCTGAGCAGGGCTTATGTCGGGGGAGGCATATCTGCATGCCCTTGAGATGGAGAAGTGTTGAATAAACAAGCCAAGAGGATTGACCACTGCAAGGATAGGATGTTGGGCAGAGTGGAGAGTGTTGTAGCTGTAGCCAATGATAAAGAAGCAAGATAACTTTGAGCCAATGGTGATAGGATACGCTAACCTTCTGAGGTGTATTATCTGTCTATGCTGTGAGCAATAAACGAGATTCCTGCTTAACTCATATTGGGTCGTGGCTGGTTTCTTCAAGTCCCGTCTCCGCAGGCTTATGCAAAGCTAAGGCCTTTTCTGCTTTTTGTACTGCCATGCTGGTGAGGAGACAGGTTGAGTGGGAAGCTGGAAGGAGACACAGCCAAGTCATCTAACCTCAACTGACCAAAGGGATATTTCAGACCATATAATGTCATGCTCAGTATACAAATTGGGGGGAAGAAGGAGGAATGGGGGAGACTTTCGGAGTGATGCTGTTTGTCTTCATGAGTAACTGTAACATGTAATGGGGCCCAGCTCTCCTGGAGATGGCTGAACACATGCCTGCCCATGGGAAGTAGTGAAAGAATTCCTTGTTTCTCTTTGTTTGTGTGTGTGACTTTTGCTTTCCCTATTAAACTGTTTTTATCTCAACCCACAAGTTTTCTAGCTTTTACTTTTCTCATTCTCTCCCAGATTCCAATGGTGGGGGAAGGAGCAAGCAGCTGCCCTGTGTTTGGCTGCTGGCTGGGGTTGAATGACAACAGTCCTTTGTGCCCCACATTCAGCACCAAAAAGGGTTTGAGGTAATGACAGTTTTGATTGGGATGTACTAGATTGAATTTATAACTGCTAGTGATGTTAAACTAGCAATGAGCAGGCTCCTGTGCTTGCCATGGAACTCACTTTCCTGACTGTATGTAAGAATCTAGTTCCCATTAGTGGCTATTTTTCACTTTTGCTGCTTGCCGTAGTGTTGTACTACTGATCACCTCTTTATTGAGCCTGGGAACATTTTCATAACAGGTGATGTACCTGGGCTGGCAGGTGCTGTTTTCTGTGTTGCTGTACTGGACAGGCTGGGAGGGACTGTGATGTGTGAATGAGTCCATGATAGAACAGAGATCCACCAGCAGCCTATGGAAGCATGCCAGAGCAGGTGGATGCCTGAAGGAGGATATGACCCCATAACAAGCCTGTGCTGGAGCAGGTTTGTTGGCAGGACTTATGACCTCATGGAAGATCCATGCTGGAGCAGTTCTTGAAGAACTGAAGCCTGTGGGAAGGACCCATCTTGGAGAATTTTGAAGAGGATTGTCTCCTGTGGCTGGGGTCCCATGATGAAACAGTGGAAGCAAAGGTTCCCTTGCAGCCCATGATAAAAACCATGGTGAGGCAGGCTGTCCCTCTGCAGCCCATGGAGGACTGTTATGTGGACTATACTAATGATGAACTGACCGAATATTCTTATTAATAGTGCAGAAGGAAAAATAACTACTCCTTCGCTTCATACATTTTGCTGCTGATACTGAATTGAGATGGCCTTGTCATCATACAACCTTGTATTTTCTCTGCCAATACAATACGGTTACCATGGTGCTGTTTGTGGTTCTAACATTCTGAGTATGTGCAATCATTTGCAAAGGTAAGGACTGTTATGGTGACCACAGTAGCACTTAGATAGTATCTTTCATCTTCAAAGGATGTGATAGGCATCAGCTCATTAATCTCATAGCCCTTTAAGTCTATTTAGAGAGCTAGAGGAGACAAATTCAATCCTGACTGTAAACAAGCCCAACCATTTCAGCTTTACCATTAGAGCTGGAGCAGACTAGTTAACATGTTATAGCCCAAAGCCAGAAAGATTATTTTTGTTGACATCGACAGCAAATTGATTTTATGCAGCAAGTCTGAAAAACAAGGGATAGTTAAGGCCTGAAAAGCAAGGAAGTCTTGTTTTCAATCCAGTAAATTTCCTAAGTAGTCTAATCATTCAAGACTGTGAGTGATCCTACTGACTTCAGTTTAGAAGCTTAAGCACAATTACAGCCATTTTACAGGTCTGGGAATGCAAAAACAAGCACTTCTGGGATGAGGATGACTCAGTACTCAGTTGAGGATGGAGGCAGATTGTCCTGGCATCTAATTCTAAACCTGTTCTTTTAGACTGTGCTTTAACCACACAAAAGACAGCTTGCCAGTTCATTACCTTCCCTTTCTCTTCTCTATTTTACTGTACATGAAGGCAGCAGGCATATATTTGAGACGTGCACAGAACCATAGCCATACACTTTATCTTATACACTACATGTACCAGTTACTGTTAGAACCTGATGCTCTTGAAAGGCTGTGACCATTATGTGTCTAGTAATGCACTCATTACTGCGGTGCTGTCCGAGTGTTTGGCTGCTCACTGGTTCAAGAAGAAACATAGATGAGTCTCACTGCAAATCTGCTGGTTTTGTATTTGAAGGAACAAAGTGTCATCCCAGTGAATCAATATGCAAGTGAATCTTTTCTTAGAATGCTTCTTGAAAGTTTCTTTGAATAGGTGGGAAAAATGTTCTAAATTTATATATGTGAATCTTCAGACATGGATACATGTAAGTAAACATTTTATCTACAAGGACCTGGAAGTTCCCCATAAATTTCACAGATCTTAGGAAAAGAAATTACTGCGTAGCCATTCATTTATCCAAAAAACTCTTCCTTCATCAGCAAGCTTCACATCATCCTGTTCCTTTTTTATCTCTTTTCTCTGATTTCTCCTCCTTCTATAGCAATGGTTTCCTTAGGATGTTTAGAGTCTTCTGGTTTAAGCTACGCACCAGGTGGTGTGACAAGTCTAGGTGAAGGAAAAAATACTGATACCTTTTCATCCACCATCAGCACTTTTCTTTCTGCACATATAAAATAGACCATTCCAAGGAAGACTTACCATCACTATAAGACTGAAACATGCCTCATCACCATAAAAGTGAACTGTGTATCTTGTCCCTCTTTGCAGCTTTCCATTCCTCATATCCTACATCTTGTTGCTCCCTGCATTTCTCCCTTGAGTTCAGCCCTCTTATTTTAAAATTCTGCCTTGAAATCAATGTAATTTCTGATTTACTTGCTTTTCTTCCAAAACAAGGTATGACGGCTAAGAGTTTTCCCTCTAAGCTTGACTCAAGCTTAGCATTCTGCCCAATTCCCATGCCTGTCTCTTCCCGTTTCTTCACAGCTGTAGGAGTACACGTAAGCCAGACTGACAGCTGTGTGTGAGAAATGACAGATCTGCTTACCTCTATTAAACCTGAGTTTGGTATACTTGCCTTGGCATTTCTGGAAGGATAATATAGTGATGGACGACTATTTAATAAAAAAATGTGGGGTTCATTTCTTCAGATATTTACCATAGCCTTAAGTGAGAACCCCTAGCTGAACCCCCTTTACTTGACAGCTCCAGGTGTTTAGGAGTCCTTCTGCTCACAGACTGAAGCTAAAAACTATAGGACACAAGTGCTGAACACTTCAGGCTTCCCATGAAGCCAAATACACCTCAGACCTCCATCCAGAGGATAATCTAATATACAGTTTAACCTGTTATTAAATGTGTAAAATGTGAATCACTTGAAAGCTGAAGCCAGGATATCAAAGGTTGTGCAGATTCAGCTTTATCTTCACTCTTCATAGATTTTAGAAATTAGACTCATACAGGATTACAGTCCAAGGAAGTTTTATTGAAAAGCTAGAGCATTCATTAAATGAAAATAAAGAGTATGATTATTTGATCTCTAATTCAGACATCCCCATGTGAGGAAACTTTAGAGGTGACAAATTTGCTAGGGAGAATTCCTTGAATAAATTAATATTTTTTTCTCTGGCTCTGGTACATCTCTGGACCAGACTTAGTTTTTTAAGTTTCAGTGCAATCTTCAGTCTCTAATACATTTCAGATCTACTAAAGAAGTCTTCTATGCTTAAAATAACACCAGTTATTTTAAAATAATCAATGCATCAGACAGATAGAGCAACCACAGCACATTGGGCCTTGAAGAAATAGGTTAGTTTAGTGTTCTACAGCCCAAGGGAAGGACAGATGATATTTTTATTATACCTGAATATGGATAAGAACACTAAAGTTTATAAGGTTATTCCATTAACTGGATCCATCACCGGACAGCATGAAATTTGTATTATGTTTCCGGACAAGGTCTTAGGAGAACTGTAAACAGGTCCATTGATGTTACTTTTTTCTTCTGCCTAAATTAAGTGAAGGCTTTACATTTAAAGGATTTTCATTTGGCTATAGATCAACATTCCATTGCAAGTTTCAATTCATCCTGTCCTTTGCACTCTAAAAATTTTCTTGCTGTGATTTATGGGAATATTTAATTAGCAAATACTATATAAGTAACTGTCCTACAAATGTTTGTCTTACTAAAAACTGCTGCAAGTCATGTATGGGTAAAACTACTTAATAAGACTTTCAATTGAGAATTTTAATTTCAAGATGCCCTAGTTGGGAGGTTATCTTCTGAAAAATACAAAGATGATCATGGTACGTGTCCTCTGGCCTCTTCCCATTCAAAACTAACACAAGATATGACTCTGACAGTTATATGACACATGGAGAAGAATTAGGAAGACAATGCTGATACAGATATATAGCGATCTAGTCTAGTTCAAGTGTCATTCTATGGGTCCTGAAGATTCATCGCTCTAGCCACAGAAAGCTTGATTGCTCAAATGTCATGTTTAATTAGCAAGAATAAGAAGATACAGTTGGTCCATGAAAATGTTCCAGTCTTGTTTTCTGCAGACCAAAGTGAAGGTGCAAGTCTGCTTTCTCTCCAGCTGTTTGCTCATGTGTGGTATGCTGGGTGTGTTGTTCTGAAGCTAACTCTCCTATTCTCCCACACAATCTCCTGTGCAAGTCTAAAATTGCACACAGGCAAGCAGGGGCTGAAACCACACGTCTGAGAAGGAGAGAAACAGGCATGTCTGTGGTGGGAAAATTGAGTAGGAGATGCTGTGCTGCTTCCAAATGATGAGAGTAGTAACTCTCATTACTGCTCATTAGTGATAGTCAAAAATCTCACTCCTCCTCCTTCTTTCATCAATAACTGTCTTCCATCCTTTCTATTCCAAACCCATCCTCCAGTAGGAGCAACATTCCAAACTGCATATGTCAGCTGAAAAGCATGTTTCTTTAGGAGACAGATGGCCAGAGTCAGCAGCATGGCCACCACTACTAGGGCAGTTCTATTGTATCAGTCAATTCAGCTGGAAAATTGCATATGAAAAAAAATTAGAAAAGTCATATTATAACCATAAAACCAGGACTAAATAAAAAAATCTTAGCAACTACTAACCAGATATAATCTATTTTATCATATGGATTGAACAGTTACAGGAAATCTGTTACTTCTCTAAACAATTTCAAAAGATCCTCAAATGTAAGAATAACTATACACCCAGAAGGTAAGTACCATGCACAGACTCACACATATTATCCAGAGAGAAAGGGAATTACATGCAGAGTATGACACGTAATACCTATGTGCTCAGTAGGGCATTCTGAAATTACCACAAAGAACCAGCATAGAGGAGGAAGGATATAAAGCATTCATTCATAGTAGCCTTTTCTTCCCTGTGAGGAAAAAAGATGAGTTGCTTGCATTGCAACTAAACTAGATAAAATCCTAGTGAAGAGAAAGTAGCTTTGTAGTTGGTGTGTGAGTCAACAATTTTTTATTTTTTTTTTAAATGCATTAAAATGGCTGTTAATATGTCATGGTTTAACCCCAGCTGGCAACGAAGCCACACAGACCCTTGATCACAAAATACAAAGTACAAAGTGAAGTTCCTACATACAAAGACAATGGACAAGAGGCAAAATAAGCAAGGGTCTACAAAATCCTGTAGATTTCAACTTAAATTTTATTATATTAATTGTGATTGCTGGGGGAATTCATAAGTTCTAAAGTTACAATATAAGGATGGTTATGCCAAGTCCTTTGGAGCATAGAGCTGAAAGCTGTATTTTGTCATCCTTTTCCACCTTGAGCAATACCTGAAATCAATGCAGCCTCATACATTGTCAACCATTTTTCTAAATTAAGGTAAGACATACAAGTCTGAAAAATAACATCAAGTTCCAGACAGGGTAAACACTGTGCATCACTCAAGAGAAAGATTATCTCTGTGGGATTTTTTATTCTAGATGGCAAGAAAATTTCAGAGCTTTCTTGTATACAATTATATTTTAACAGATAGACATAGGAATTTAGAAGGCCTAAATATTGGTTTATTTTACATGTAACAATAACAAAACCAGTGTACCATAGTGATGTATTTCAATTATTTTATTTTATTTGTATTTTACTTCACCAAGCAGTAGTATTTTATCTAAGATTGCCATCTCACAATATAGATAATATCAGATTATCTAAAAGTATGTTTGATAGTAGATGAGTAGCAACCTAATCATCTGTTGTCAAAACACTATTATTGCAGAAGATGACTGAAATGTGTAGGGTTCTACCTTCTTAGAATACATTTGTGCAACAGTAAGAATGAAGAACACAGAATAATACAAGACATAATTAAAATACTGATACACCAGGAATGACCAGTAGGATAGCTGATGTGTTATAAACATTTAAGGTACTTTATGGGCTCTTCCACATGACAGTAATTAAGAATTTGGTCTCATTTACTCCTCCTTGGGTAAGGAGTACATTATTCTTATACAACTATTATATCTTAGGTAAAAGCTTGAAACATTCTAAGAATCCTGAAAGTATGGAAAAAACAATTTTCTCACAGCTGGGCTATATACTACAGCAACCCAAATAGGAGGCTATATAAGGGACTATTTCACTGCATTTCAAACACCTGAATTAGCTGACTAAGTTAACAGGTTAATGTCCTAATGGAGTTAGAGAGGTGTGAAACCTTCAGTATATATTGGAGAGACTAATTCAGAGTACCTTCCTTTCTTTAACCATCAGTTTTAGGAATCTACTAAATTAGACTCAACTGGATTCTTAAACAGATTTTTAAATCTAGGCAGTATACATACATACTACACCTTTAATCTGTATTAGAATCCAAATTCCTCCAACAGCTAAAATATTGAATTAGTGGTAGAAATTAATTATAATCATATAATAATGATTATATGGTCATCTGGAATGCTAAGCTAACACAGAAACAATTTCATTTCAAGATGCTCCAAGCCAGTGAGCTGACCTTATATTAAGGGCAAATAAGTAAATGCCTTCTTTCAGATTAGTACCTTCCCGGCCAGGCAATATGCTGTCTTCTTTCAGGAAATGAGATGAAGTAATAGTAAAATTATTTTGAATAATAATAATTAAAAAAAATAGTATTACCATTTTATTTCTCATTTGTTTTCCAGTCTTGAAAATTACCATCTTAGTCTGAAGGTTTAAAGTCATTCCGACATTTCCATATCCTGCAAAGTACTTCACATTTTAA
>WEIV01008429.1:2403-22257 GCA_013390005.1 Calyptomena viridis | reverse complement strand
GAAAATAGGAAGGCAAGGTTTGAGTCAGTGTTCTTTCTTCTCACGAGGTGACTAGCAAAACCCCTAATAGATAGAATTAATTTAATTTCTGTGATGGACATTCTTTCTGACTCTTTGGAAGATGCAAATTAAAGCATGGATTACACTGTATTAGAGAAGGTTCACCTTCATAAATTTTGTTTGCATAGCTCTATGTTGAAAAGAACAGTTGCTAGGATTAGAAAGGAAATTCAGGATGCAAAAAGAGAAAATTATCAGTCAGTCATAGTTATTATGAACTAATCTTTTCAGTTACATCCTTGCCTTTCCTCAGTATAAAGCATTGCCTTCTGTTTGGGCAATATCTAGTTCCTTTCTGCAACAGTAATTCACAAGGATAGATCTTCTGTACTAGACCTGCTCTGAGGTATAAATGTACTAAACCGTGGCAGGAACAGTTCAGAGCTTCCTCTGCACTCCATTTTCACAAGTCAACAGTGTACTGTGGTGAACAGAAGGACAGAAGTTCACTCCACACTGCCCAGTCACAAAGAGGCCTGGACTTTGGAAGATGCCCATTTTTGGGACGCTAGTGGCAGAACCAGTCTTATTTCTTATCTGTGATAAAAACTCCGTCCTTTTGTCTACACCTCTTCCTTGGTCCTCTGCTCCTGTTACCTTCCCTGCTTTCTCATCTGCATCTTCTTTTTATAGTTCCAGTTTTGAATTTTCATGTTTTCTTGATATGACTAATAAACTGTGCTAAACTACTAAACTTGTCTCTTGTGTGCATGTGTGTGTGCACTTACTCATTTAACCTTAAGTGACATCCTTCACACTCTCCTTTTTAAGAAAGTGTTGTCTGTTCTCCATTTCATTAATCTCTGTGTTTACATGGAAATGCGTGAGAGATGACATTATAAACATGGTACAAAGCTTTAATTTGAATTTTAAATAGATGGAGTTTTAATTTAACTTTAGCTGATCTTGTACTAATTTAAAATGTTTAAATTTAACAGGTCAATTAAAATTTATTATTATTTATGGTAGAATATTTTTTTTCCTAGAGGAAAGGAACTGTTTTTCATAAACTGTCAGTTTTATGGGTAGATCATTAACAGTAAGGATTACTTAAGAACGAGACAGAATCTGCAGAAAAGTAACAGTGCTGCTGTGTTTTGTGTCTGCTCCAGGGTGCTTTGGTCAGTGCATGTGCAGATGATGCACTTCATTTGTGGAACCTCCGACAAAAACGACCTGCTATCCTACATTCTCTGAAATTTAACAGAGAAAGGTAAGAATATATGACACAAGATAAATATCTCATAAAAAAATAAAAATTGCTTTCTGGATTTCTTATAATACATGCTTATCATTTCGTCTTTTTACCAGTGGATATAGATATGTCTTGAAATTTTTTCTGAGAGTCTTGTTTCCATAAAACAAAAACATCACTTTCTGCCTTCTCAGAACCAGAAAAATTGTGTCTGCTTTTTGTCAGAATGTTCCTCATTTTACCTTCTATTTGCATGAACTGCCATGAACAGTAGTGTGGTTTTTTTATCTTAAGACCAGACACAATCACTGTGATCCTTTTGGCTGATCTGTTCAGTATTAGACAGAGTACCTCAGCTGGGTGTAGGAGGGTAATAATTATTTCCTTTACCTTGAAAGCACTTTATTTTTGTAACATACTGGAAATTTAGCAGAAATAAATTGTGAATTTGGGAAACCATGGTAAATGTCAAGTGAATCACAGACTGTTTGTCTAAATTTTGCTTTATGAGTACCTAATTGTAGAAATCCCTACTGAAAATAGATTAAATAAGTGGTTGTAATTTTCAGAGTCAAAGAGAAGCTGAGCACTTTAATCTGTACTTAGTGAAACCTTCTACAGAATTTCAGTGCTGGACTTTTATTAATATTAAGAAAAAACTCCATGTTTCTATTCAGGAATTAGGCCAGTAGTCAAAAGACCAAGATTCACTGCATAAATGCAGCAGGTTTTTTTGACTGGAAATTTAGGTGATATTGTCATTCTCTTGGCATATGCATTCAGTGTTTATTAAGGTACAGCAATTTTTTTTTATATTTATGTATTTTCTGGTGCAGTGGTTAAAGGTACCAGTACTTTTACTAGAGCTGTGAAGTAAACAGACTCATCAAAGCTTTAGTTGCAGCAAATCTGAAAATTATTATGGAAATGCATTTTCCTTTCTTGTTTATTATCCAGATACATGTCATGTTTGCACTTAAATATCACCAAGGTGCATGTTTTGTTGTGGGAAGTGCAGTGTAATAATTTAGAAAATATGCAGCCTGATTCCAAAGAATTTATAACCTATAGCAAAAGTTATCAAGTGGTTTGGGACTGCGTGAGGGAAGATGAAAAAGAAAAATTATGTGTACATTTGCTAGCTGCTTCTGAACAGTAAGTCATCATTTTACACATGTTGAAATATTTGAATCTTGGTATTCTCATCAGGCAGGTGCATTATTCACAATTCATCCTTGATAAATCTAAATATTGTAGAAGTTACTCTAGTACATCTTGGTCTAGCTCTCTCAGCTGGCAATCTGACATGGAACCTAGGGAATCAATGCTTATAGGAGTGGAGTCTCTGTTCATCTCTGTTTGCCTTCTCTTTAGAGCAATTAATGTGATATCTTGGTCAGTAGTTTATCAGAATTTCTTGATTTCTTGATAAAATAAACTCACACACATTTATGCTTTGCTAAGAATGAAACATTTGTCATCACGTTTACCTAAATTTTCCTTTTCATCTGACACCTTGAAACATTGGGCAAAATATTTGCAAGCAAGTTATTCGGAATACTAGAAAACTTTGCTTAAAATGAAATTTTCTCTAATGATATTTTTGAACTGAGTTTTAAATAGGATCTGAGAATGTTGTTTGTAACAAATGCATAGCTAACTATATTTCCTTTTATCAAAATCTAGTAAGTTGTGAGTAAGAAAAAATACTGTGAGTTGTTTTATGCATATTTTAAGTAACTAGTTCAATTACTGCCATTTCAATAATTTTTGTTAGCACATCAAAGGCTATGAGACAAATATTCTGCTATATTGAATCATAGAATGTTTTGAGATGGAAGGGATCTTAAAGATCATCTAGCTCCAAGCCCCCTGCCATGGGCAGGGACATAATATTGTCAAAGAAGTAAGTCTAGTTTTGTATTAAGAAAGATTTTTCTTTAAGTATGAAGAAAGAACATTGTAGGCAGTTCATTTCTTCTCAAGGTTCTCTAGCACTGCCCTAAGCTTTTGGTTCTTTGAAGGTTTTTTCCAAGCATTTGGCTCTGGAATGAAACCTCTTCATTTTTATGATATTTTCTTTTTAAATACTTATCAATTAATTTCAAATCATCTAACTTTTGGTTTTCTAAGCTCAATTTACACATTTAGTATGTAAAATTCAACATAAGCCTCTGGGCAAGTAGCAAAAAAGTAAGGCTAAACCCTTAATTAACCCTCTTGATTTGGAACCTTTCTCTGTATATATTTCTGTGCCTAATAGAGTTAAGTCTAAAAGAGAACTTGCTTTTTTTTCTGCATATATTTTTGGTGTTAGAGAACAGAAATTATAAATTACATGATGCTCAGGGAAACAGCAAATGATGAAATAATATTTGCTTTAGCTGTAAGAAATCTATTGCAAAATGGATGGAAAGGGCATTTGAGGTGCTGAAATGAGATAGAAATTTATTTTCTTCAAGAAATTCAAAGGTATGTCTTCCAATAAGTAATGTCTTCTTCACTGTTGGGACAGTTAAAAATACTTTATTTTCATCCTCTCCTCTCCTCTTGCAGGGGGAGATGAAGTTTGTGACCTAATGAACAAGCTGGTTTTGATGTTTCTTAAATGGGGAAAAATGCTTGTTGACAATAAATAGGTTTTAAAATACTGATGCACATTTCAGAAAATAGTAAGGTATTGAAAAAGGACATACAGGAAAGTGTTTAGAGAACCAAAGGCTAGTTCTTACAACAACATAATTTGTAATGTAATTTAATTTTAGATTTAGGCTTTTACAAAGCCAAACATGTAATTATTCAGATGCATTTTGCCTATGAAAATGGAGCATGTGACTCTTTCAAATTTTTCTATTTGCACATTTCACTTGAGGGTTTATAAAAATTTTGATTTTATCCATACAGTATGTTTGTCTCCTTGAAACACTGTTTGGTTTAGATTTTTTTTTTTAAATAATGGCATATTTACTTCATGAACTGATGCAATATAATGCACTTAAAGTTATAATATTTTTTCTGCTTTTGATGATGAAGATAATTAACTTTCATGTAAAATCAGTTTATTCTGAGTTTTTATGGTATTTGATGCATGAACCATACAGCTGTTAGAGTCTGTTAGATGTCTGGCTATTATTCAGTGCACCAGTAACCATTTTGTTGAATTGTTTAATTTGCAATATACTCTGCTTCTTGACATTTAAGATTGCAGGATAATGGACTAAAATCTTCTTTCAGCAGTGTTTCTATTTAGGCTTCTGCAATTACTTGAGTCAAGTGTCCCCGTGTGTGTGTGTATATATATATATATATATATCCCCTTTCCCTCCCACAAAAGTAAAAAATGTGTGTCCTTTTCTTCAGATGTTGTTAACAACATAGTTGTAAAGAGCAAAGAACACTTAGATGCAGCACGCTAGTTGTCTTTCACTTAACATGTAGCAGTCAGTATTAAGACACTGAATGGTTTATGCATAATAACTCACCAACAAATTGCACTTTTATGGCCATTAAATCAGAGTTTGCAGCCTCTCCAGACGTAATTTTTTCTTCTTTTGACCTATTGTTAAACTAATGATGATGTAACATTAGCAAAATTAACTTGTCTCTCTCATAATTCACTGTTCCTTTATTAAATATCTCTTTGAAGCAAGTGTAGAAGTAACACTGAAGAGATATAATGACAGATATTTTTGTTCTACAGTGTAATGCTCTGGAATTTTTAGCAAATTATATGTTTTTGCCATGTATTAGCACACAAGGTAATAATCTTAAATTTCTATTGCTATTATTGGAGTGTAATACAATGCATTAAGAACCTTCAAGACAATATAAATGTAAGCAATGTGCTTCAGTGCTTGGCCCAATTCCAAGAGCTGTAATGATAAGATAGTTTCTCAAAGACATGCTGGGCAGTAGCATATGGTTGATAGTCTATCATTTGTGGTCCCTTTTTTTAATAGGATGGACAGGTAAAACTTTTTAATCTCTGGAAACAGTCTATAAGGATGTCCTCAGTATTTTTGAAGGTTAACATTATGAATACCTTCCATATGTTAGTGCCTCCTTTTCCTTCCTTGATGCCATAGAAGATGGGAGTAATGATAAGATAGAGCCTTTCAAGCAAAATAAATAACTCAGCTACTGGAACTAGACACTGTTTCTATCCACTGCAAAGAACACTAGGATTAAGTGAAACCACTGGAAACTATAGGTCTTAATTATTTTTAATATAATTAGAACAGACTTCATCAAATACAGCTTTAAATATACAACAGTTTACATATTCCTGTTTAAGATTGGTGCATCTGAAATAGGAAAACCAGCAAGGATGACAGAAATCCAGGTCCTTTAGGCCTGCAGGCAGTAGTTTTACTTATGAACACCAGGTGACACAACCTGTACAACTGGCCTTGGGGTTCTGATCTGTAACACTTTCTTCAGTGTGAAGGATATGCTGGCACAGAGGAAGAGAAGCCTTTTTAGCAGGTGACTTTTAGAGCAATTCTGTCAGCTACAACTTACTATTCATTAGAAACTTGACTACTACAGCTGTGATTTTGCAGTATTTGAACGAGGAGATTGAAAATATTAATGCAATGCTTGGAATTTAAAAAAAGGCCATTTTTGAATATGGTAACTTTTCTTTTTTATGTTTGTCTATATTTTTTCTCGAGGGTAGCTGTATCTTTGCCTATTTGTGTTGCTGTATCTTTACAGGATTTTGTATCCTGTGTTGTTAAGAGCATTTTAAATATTTCATCTGTCCTTTGCAGATCAACCTCATCAAAATGACAGCAAGAGGCGTCTGAATGAATGCTGGTGACTGGCTGTGCAGTCTCAGCAGTACCTGTATCTGTATGTTAGGGACTTGTGAGTTAGTTATAGATATAGACCTGTGTCATTGGCTGTTTAAGGAACTAAATTCCTGTGATAGCTTGCCTGCTCATAAAAAAACCTCCTGGTTAATATTGTCTAACTGCAAACACTCTAGTGTTTAAGTACTTTCAAATTAGTCAGAGATCTGTCATCAAGCATGAAAGTAGGTTCAATGCAGTTGCACAGCCCTGCTATTCCTTGGAACAGATTCTGATTACATGGTGTGGTCCAGCACTTAACTATTCCAAAGAACCATAGAATATAAAGCAATATTTCATCATAAAAACCTGCCACAGTTTCTGGTTTCTGAAAAGGATGTAAATTTTCTCAGGTTGATGATGGACAAAAATGAGGAAAGCACAAGAAGCCATGTGACTGACATTCACTTCCACATCTTGAAGAAGATTATACAAAGCTTTGTTCTGTGGGGTTTTTGAGTGGGTTTTTTTTTGGGGGGGGGGGGTGATTTTTGGTGGGTTTTGGCAGTTTTTGCTTGCTTGCTTGGTTGGCTTTATATGCGTGGAGTGGTCTTGCATCAGCATTTGTCACTGTTGAAAGAATGGTGCTCAGGGTTTCAAAAGCCAATGTTTTCATGAAATTATTGAACTTGAAAAGGTTCCTGAAGCTCATAAAAGACTTTGGTCTAGAGGATCTTAGTACTGCAGGGCAGAAAACTGAACTTTGTCCAATATCACTTCAGAAGGACAAAGGACTGGAAAGTTTCTCCAGTGAGACTGACCCAAATCACATTCATGTAGTTACCACATGCCTCTGCCTTCTCTGTTAAAAAAAAACAATTAAAAGATAAAAAATAACATTCCTTTTTCAGGTCTTACATCATGGTATGAAAAATTTCGTAGTGCACTGGGATCAGTGAGAGCCATAAGCTCATCCTGGAAAGGTGGCATGCAACCTAGCTGAAATTAAGAAAGTCTGGGTCATAAAAAGAAGTCAGGCACAAGCATTTTTGGAGGTGTTTTATTTGTTTTCAACACACATTAGCTAAACTAGCAACGAAAAATGAAAATGCAAAACATAGATTTGCTCGTTGGTACCAAGAATAACAGGTTTGATTTGATAGATTTATGAGACTATGCAATTCCACTAAAGTAGAATGAAAGTTCACGTGATCCCTAAGATTTTTTTTTTAACAGATCTTAAACATAAGGGCCTTTTAGCGGAGTGGAGCTGAAGAGCTCCACTGTCTGCACACCTCTGTCTGCACACCAGGCAACNTTTAGCGGAGTGGAGCTGAAGAGCCCTCCTCTGTCTGCACACCAGGCAATTCATATATAATGAACAAGTTGACTTTATATAATGAACAAGTTGACTATGTTTGCATTAAGAGATGCAAAACATCTTACAACCCCAGTAAGAAAAGCACTCAAGATTCTGCATGTCAGTGGTCAAAATGCTATTTATTGTAGCTAACAGTGCAAAGAATGGGAAGTATCATAGGAAATCTTACATCCTTGGAGATGCTGAGAACCTGAGTTGTGCATTGTCAAACAGGCCTTCCCTCAGCAGGCTGTGCAGCCCCCATCCATAGATAGTGATAGCCTATTTTCATCATTCATTCATTATTGGATTTCCTTGTAGGAAGACAACTGTGTGCATTATTCCTACTGTCAAACAGAAAGGACATTAACACTAAAACTTCCTTCGGCACTGTTAGATGAAGGTGGTGTAATCACCGAGCAGGAGCTGCCTGCAGGCTTCTCTGTGACAACGAGCTGGCTGTTTATCCAGCATCCAAGAGCTGCATGCAGCACAACACAGCCAGGAGACCATGCTGCACATGCAGCCCCGTGTGCCTGCTGAGTTTGACTGATGTGTGGATAACCAACTCCTCTGCATGCAACGGCCTCCCAGCCTGGACTGTTACACTGTTATAGAACTATTCAAGCTTAAATCCACTATTTGCTCTTCAGGAAAATTGTTCCATGTCAATTTCATTCTTCTGATGGCAAGAAACCTTTCAGCTTCAAGACTATATTTATTTTTATGGCTCTTTTTTCCTGTTTGTTAGGATGGTTTTGTATCCACATTGTCATGCATTCTAAATATTTTGTGTCTCCTTTGCAGGTAAACAGCTCATTGATATGCATTCACAGCCTGTGGGAGGGGGTTGGGGGTTTTGTTTGTTTTTTACTACAAAAATCAAGATTCTGTGTTTTCCTTTAAAAATTTTCATCTTCATTCCCTTTTCTTTCCTTTGAGCCTTTCTTCTCATATCAGTTCCCTCTGAGGTGATGATTCATCAAGGAAACACATTCTAGAGAGGGTCTCATCTGTGCTGTGGCCATTGACAATACCATTTTCTTTTATAATCTCTGCAGGAATATGTTTGCTGATGCATGCAAAAATGGCATCTTCCTTTTATGTGGCTTCATTTTACCAGTGTTTGTGGTCATGGTGAGATTGACTAATACACTCATTACACTTCGTCCCTGATGTATATCTAGCTGGCAGAGAATGTGCTGCTTTTCGGTGCAAGCCTTTAACAGTGGAAGCAAAGCAAGACAAGCAAAATTGAAATGATCTTTTTCCATCAATTCTGTGTCATGAGCTCCAACCCTAAAGTGGAAGTTCTTTGAAATTTGAGGCTGTGCCCTTTGCATTTTAAATTTAATTCCATTTCTTGTACTTCACTCATTCAGATTGTCCTTCCTTTGTAATATTGTGCCCCTAAGAGGTTTTATTAGTATTAGTATCAAGATCACTTGTGAAATTACAACAGCTGTAAAACTAATCCTTGAAAATCTCTCAGATATCCAGTAAAATATCTCCTTTTTCAGTAATTAAGTGGAAAATAGACATTAAAAAGTGCTGTATTGAGCTTTGACATATGCTATATTTCCTATAATTGGAGTATTCTGGAACAGGCTACCTTTGGTAACCTTACCTTCCATTTTACTATAACTTTTCAAGATTTGTCAGTTTGAAACTCAAAACCATGGTTAGTGTGTATTTTTGAGGCTATTTGAGCAACTTGTAATAACATTACAGTCCCAACATCATAGATAGCAACATGGCTTAACTTTATCAGGTTTAATTTTTTTATGCTTACCAATTTGGGTGGAATTTGTAATGCAATCTGAGTTGGTGCCACTGCAGAATAAGTGTTGCAAGAGCTTAAACTGTCTAGTTTAAAACTAGTTTGGTTTCTTTATGCTTAAATTGCAACAGGGTAGATGTTACTATAAAATAATATCGCAGAAGTCCTGGTCATATTTGTCATTCTAGAATATTAAAAGAATCTCTATTCATATCCAGATTCAACCTTGAATTTAAGAGTTTATATTCTTTTTCAATGATGGCTTTCACAGTCTTTCCTGAAAGTAAGTTTAAGCCCATCAGGATTCTGGCAATATTATTATTATTGTCAGTTTCAGTTCAATTAAAAATGTCCTTAAATGCCTTATGCCACGGTATCTGCTTTTATACCTTAAACTACTTCTTTGAAGGCAAATAGAGCTGTTTAAGATAATTAAGACCTATTTTTTTGCACAGCCCTGTACATAAAAGTTTTATTACCATAATGAAACTTTAAAATACGCAATAATAACATTAGCACATAGTATATAGTAATTTGATTTTTGATAACTACTTAGAAAATTACGAGTTGCTATGTTATATTTGTTACATTGTTTTAGAAGCACGTATCCAGGACTTAAGAAAACACATCACAAAAAGCATGACAAAATGAATAATTTGCCAAATGTTTTTCTATTTAATGGTTATCAATTAATTGCAAATCAACTCACATTTTCCTCACATTGGTGAGTTAAAAAAAAGCTTAACAGAAAATGGCTAATATGTTATATATGAATTACTTTTAGAAATAGCAGCTGTATTTGATAGCAGAAGGGCAAAAAAAAATCCTGAAAGATGACATACAGCCAATCACTTCACACACACATACATGAAATCATCATGACTGATAGAATTGCTGGAGAAAAATACATAGCTAGCACAATTACTTGAGGACTTAACAACAGTATAGGGACTAGGGGGCCCTCTGACCTGACAAACCCTATTTTCCAAGCTAGTCTTCTTTTGTATCACACTGGCTGTAGTTCTTTCTATTATTTCTCTGAGAAAAACGTATCTATTCAAAATTCCATTTTGCAAAACACCTTTGTGAAGATTTGTCCTGAATTATTTAATTTTTATGTCACCTGACCACCTCTGATTTTCTGCCTAGGTAACTTCTGTGTTGATCTCTTTCCTCAGGAAAAAATCCTTTAGCAGTAGACATAATGTTGCTATATGCTGCCAAACTTTACATCAGATGCTAAGCAATGTGCTGCTTGTTTCTAATGCTTTGTAGAAAATAAAGCATGTTTGTCAGAAGATTTATGCTTTTCTGAGAAAACACAGAATAACATGTTATGTTGTTTTCACATAGCAGCTGTGTTGCTAAATTGNATATATAATGACTATGTGTCATGTTCTTAGTTGTAACAAATGAGAAGCCCAATACCATAATACAAAAATGCATCGTCTACCTCATATTACATATCGTCGTATTGGACAAGAGGGAAAAAAAAAGGTGTCTTTTAAAATTTAAACAAGTTCAAACAGCATGAATAGTCTACGTTATCAGCTGGAATTTTCAGGTTGCTACAGTGATAGCATAAGTATGGGAAATACATGGTTTTATCTTTTGAAGTTCTCGAATTAGAGGTTTGAGACATCTTTCATAGTTCTGTTCAGATCTATCCTTTGACCTTTGTTATATTAGATTTCCAGTCATATCTTAAAGCAGTGAAGAACATGCACCCGTCCTGCTGCAGTAAGTAATTTGGTTCTTGGAAACCACACCACCTCTTTCCTGCTCAGGCACATGTCAGTTCCAAGTAAGAACCCAATGCAATGATTTAGGATACTTTTCCTTCTGTCACAGTAAACTCTGGGCATTATTCCAGTAAATCAGAAATAGAGCTAGTAATGTCAGCATTGAGATTATATCATTAAACAGTACATGAGCAGGAAGAGAAGAGAGACTACAGATTGCAGAAAAACAAGGACCATTAATCACAGAGTCCCTGTCTACTGAAGCATAGCAAATGAGAACAGCTGGTCTCCAATAAGTCTACATGATTTTAATTGATGGAAGCTGTTAAGAAAAAAAAGTGTGTATACACAGAAAAAGCACGTGTACACGTTAAAAATGCATATTTTTTTTTGCTTTGAAGTCAATTTCAGTGTTTCAGTCTTATTCTGATTGTAGAGACTCATTCAAAATAACTTGATTGATATTGATATAAAATAGGTTTTAAACTTATTTTAGTAAGAATGTATGATAAACATAGATTTGAGTATGTTGCAGCTAGCAGAGGATGAAATACTAACATATCTTTAGTTTACTTTCCTAACAGCTCTGTGAAGACAAGCTGTTTAACAAAAAAACTTTCAACCTTTCGGCTAAGTCCCAATTTACTTTTTTGTAACTATGAGATTAGGAAACAAAACCTGCATTTTTTTATTTATATCTTCGATGTTGGGTGAAGGGGTGAGAAAAACTTTAGGTGTTTTTTTTAATGCAACTGCTACAAAATAAATTAATTAAACAAATAAATAAATAGCTTTCTCTTTTGAGAATATCATCTTCCATCCTCTATTATCTGGCTTTCTTTCAGTGCTAAGAAACTCAGTGGCTCTTATCATGCTCTGCATTGCCCATCACTGTCACTTTGCTTGGTGTTACAACCCCATTTTTACTTAACCTTCAAAGAAATTTATGGAGGACAAATGAATTACTACAATAAGAAATAGTGATTTCACAAACCAGTAGACAAGAGAAAAATCATGTACATTATCTTTCCTCTGAAAGCAAGAGTCTGTTTGCCAACCTGGTTTCATTTATTTGCTCACTTCACTGATTTTGTGGAACTTTTATTCTCATTTTTGTTGTCTAGTGACCTTGAGTTGGCATCAGAAACAAATTAGAAGTCAATGAAAAGTATGCTGGTTTCTTCCAGCATCTTCTTGTCTTAAAAGATGTACATTTGCATGTCATTTCCTTGTCTTTTTCTATTGAGTCCAAGTCTTTAGGTTACACCTGTTCAATTCAGAGCATTACTGTTGTTGTGTAATACTAAAGGTCTGGCCAGTATGCCACTGTCAATGATCCTGTTCCTATAGGTAAGACATCCCAATGAATTTGCAGTCAAAACCATAAAAGTGAGTTGACAAAAGAGGGTGTCTCTTTGCTGTGCATTTGCCCAAGAGGAAGGAGAGAAGTTTTCTGTCATCCTGAAAATGAAACGAATTATTAATATCTCAGGCTACAAAAGTTGTCATCCCCATGCACACTGGGATCTCAAGAGTGATTTTTAAATTGTTCTTGAGCTCCAGTGGTGCCCAGTAACATGATCCAGTGTTACAGCAGATAGCCTGTAAGTTATTACATGTGTGGATTTAAATACCTGTATCTTATATTACAGGAAGTTATAGTGCAGCTCTCTTTTTGTATGTGTCACGTTGAACAGGCCAGGATGACCTTCTGTGCAGTTGTAAGAAGGTTAGTTATAAGAACTAGGTTAGTTATAAAACTGGGAAAAACCAAAGGACCAGTTGTATGCTGAATACTTTGATAGTCCTTGGAAAGTGCTTATAATAACCTCGTAAGGTTTTATCTAAATGCATAAATTCTGTCATTATTCAAGTGAGATCTCTGAGTTTACTAATTTAATCAAACGCAATGCATCTAATTTCCAATTGAACATGCTTTCTCTAGGTTCTCTCATGTTCTATGTTCTTTTAAGTTTGAGTTAACTGCTTGTAAATAATTTATGTTGACACCCATTTCAAATGTTCATATAGTTGCTACGCTAATGCTTTATGTGGTTAACATAAACATTCTTATCTTAAAACAAGTATTTATGAAATGCTGTACACTATTAATTACAGTTGTGATTGAAAATTCGTTTGAAATAGTAAGCTCACAAATCAAGAATGGGCCTAACCTCAGGCTTTTAGGGTTATTTCAGAATAAATCAGTATTAAACAGAAGACAGGAACCCCAAAGGTTTATTTCTTATATTCCAATCCACAAATTAAACTATTGCTGTTGTAAAAGCAGCAATGACCATATTTAATATTTGCATCTAAAGCAGCATAAAATAAAGGCAAATAAAATTGTTCTGTGGACAGATTGGGTAAATGAACAATTTGAGATACCATGATGGAAAGGGACATTGGCACGCAGATGTAAAGCACTAGAAAAGTAACTGTTACCATTGCTTTGACTCCATGTTTCATTTGTTTTTATTTTATATGTTTGCCTCATGTAAAGCAATTCATTTTACTGGCTCTTTAAAACATTGATCTCTACAAACTACTTTATGAGGACTGAGCTCAAGTGATGTCTTCAAGTGGTCCTACAATTTGCAGGTATTGATAGTTTAGTCAGGAAATAAGCACAGTAGCGTGTGAGATAAATGGTGGCTTGTTTCAGTTTTCAATTTTAAATAGTTTGTGACTTTCATTAATAACTTAGAAATTATTGCTAGAGATGATTCACTAAATAGTTATAAACAGAATAGTCACATTCAGCTCTAAATTTGATGGAAAAATAGAATTAAGTTCTAATTATTACACTCCTCATTGCATACTCTTCACCTACCCAGTCCTATCCTAACCTTTATTTGAAGTGTATGCATTGTACTATGTAATATTTTGGATTTCAGTAAAGCTTTCCATACTATCTCTCACAATATCCTTCTGGACAAAATGTGCAGCACACCACTGAATAAAGGCATCACACAGTGGGTGAGCAATTGGCTCAAGGGTCAAGCACAGAGGGTTATAGTGAATGGGGTGACATAAGACTGGGGATCTGTCACTAGTGGGGTTCCACAGGGCTCCATCCCGGGCCCTGTGCTCTTCAACCTCTTCATAAATGACACAGACACAGGACTGGAGGGAATATTGAGCAAGTTTGCAATGACACAAAGCTGGGAGGAGCTGTTGACTCCCTCAAAGGCAGGGAGACCCTGCAGACAGACCTGGACAAATTAGAGGACTGGGCAATCACCAGCCATATGAAGTTTCTAAAAGGGAAAGTGCCGGATTCTGCATCTAGGATAGGGCAACCCTGGATGTAGGTACAGAGTGGGGAATGAGATGCTGGAAATCAGTTCCGGGAAAGGGATCTGGGGGTCCTGGTTGATGGGAAGTCGAATATGAGTCAGCAGGAGGGCCAACTGTGTTCTAGGGGGCTTCAGGCAGAGCATCACCAGCCAAGTGAGGGAGGAGATTGTCCCACTCTGCTCTGCACTGGTGAGGCCTCACCTTGAATATTTTGTGCAGTTTTGGGCACCACAATATAAGCAAGATATTAAGCCATTAGAGAGTATGCAAAGGAGGGCGTTGAAGATGGTGAAGGGCCTTGAGGGGAAGCCGTGTGAAGAGCACCTGAGGTCACTTGGTTTGTTCAGTCTGGAGAAGAGCAGACTGAGGGGAGACCTCATTGCAGTCTAAAACTTCCTCATGAGGAAGGGCAGGCACTGATCTCTTCTCTGTGGTGATCAGTAACAGGACCTGAGGGAATGGCCTGAAGTTGTGTCAGGGAAGGTTAAGGTTGGATATTAGGAAAGAGTTCTTTCTTCACTCTGAGGGTGGTTGGGCATGGGAAGAGGCTCTGCAGGGAAGCGATCACAGCACCAAGCCTGACAGAGTTCAAGGAGCATTCAGACAATACTCTCAGGCACATGGTGTGATTCTGGAGGATGATCCTGTGCAGGGCAATGAGTTGGACCTGATGATCCATGTGGGTCCTTTCCAATTCAGCATATTTTGTGTTTCTGTGATTCTTTGATAGTCTTAAAACAAAAAATATTTGAGCAGTCTGTACAACAGTCAGAAATAAACACTAAATAAAAATAACAGTAAAGAAATCCAGAGACAGAAATGTTCATGCAATATTTTGATAATATAATTTACCTTAGTATTCCTCTTGTGTCCAGATATCCCTAAATAATAATAGAGTTTATCCTTTGTTATACTGTCACCAAGATCTAATGCAATTTATGTACAATGTGTTTTCGACTCTAGTTCACTTTCTTGTACATAATTAAAACATAAAATAAGACAGACCAATAGATGTTAGTTCAAAATAAATGTTGACTGATTATGCTGGCAGAAAATATATGTGAAACAGAAGATTTTTCTTAATTTAAATTAAAACTAAATCAGGCTTTTAAAAAACAGGCAAACCACAAGTATCAATCTCAAAGGCATCTTTGGTTCATTTGCTTTCTGCTAGGATCTGCATATGTAAAGCTACTATAAATTTTTTAAATTGTCTTGTATGGTATTCGAAGAATCCACTTTGAACAGGAGAAAGTTTCATGTCGTGATATATTATCACTAAGACCCTGAAGGGAAAAAGCTGTCCAGATGTATTGAACTGCTCTATGTTTCATTTGACTGTTAGTCATGCCAGTTAGTAATTTAAGGTATTTCCTGGGCTCTTGTGTCACCCCTAAAGACTACACATACATTTCAAGTAAATTAAAATACGAGTTTAATTTTAACATTGGAATTCCTAGTAAAGGAGTTCATCTTGGATTTCTGCCTTCCTAGGACTTCTTGGTATATAACACTCCATGTTGCAGGGGAAACACTGTTATTATTACTCTGCACAGACCCAGCTCACATCTATCTGGGGAACTGCACGATCATCTGCTGCAAACACATTGCGTCGTATGGATGGCAGACTGCATGAATTGCTGCTATTGTACATGATTTTACAAGTCTTACATAGCTGATGAGCTCCAAATTTATATATAGTCCAGGGAGAAGATTAAATACCTCCAGAGGCCAAATAGCTCGTCATTTACATCCTTTGCTTGATGTGGTGGAAACAACTCCTTTTCTTCATTGCCTATGGCTTTAACCTGTGATTCTGTTTAGGCACTTCAGGTCAGCTACAAATTACTTTGCCTGAATATCTGTCTAAATCTTCTTGTGTGCATTTCATGACTTAAAGCGATAATGGCAGCTCAAACATTCCCTTCTGAACAGACAGAAAAGCAACCCTACACCTTCTGAGAATACGGGTTAGCCAGAAGCTACCGCAGAAAGCTACTGGAGAAGGAGGGGCACTAGATGAGTCTGGTCTTCTTTGCTTTATATTACTTTTGTTCAAAAATACCAAAAGATTAAAGGAGTATGAAGGAAGAAAATTAGTTGGGTGGAAATAAATTGTGCCTGCAGCTGGAATAAGAGTATTGATACGAAGTCATGAGGCACCCTCAGCAGCTGTGGTTTTCATTATTGGGGAGAAGAAATCCTGCAGAAGTCAGGAAGGAAGGGAAGTGCTTTTCCTCTCTTGTCATTGAAGGCTACACAGATTCCTTTCAAAAAAGAGCTGCTTTGAAAGAGGACCTGACATAACATTAGCCAGTCATTGGCTGGGACCAGGGACGATGGCCAGTCTGCCAGGTGGTAGTGCCAAGGGAACAGCTTGTGGTTATGAGCAGCTGGGGGAAATAGCATAAATTAGTGGAAACTACTGAAATCACCAGGGGATTTCACCTGCACAAAATTCCTCAAGTCAGGAGGGGAGCTGTAATAACTATAATGAAAAGGTAGACTTCTGATATGCATAAACTTCTTAAGAAGGTGATCAGCTTTTTCAGCAGCTGAATTCATCCATGCTGGGACAATGCACTGTAAATTGGGTGTAAGACAGTGGCAGTACCTCAGTAGTCACAGAGAGCAGAAGGCTGGGCCAGGACCACAGCAGGTGTGCCTTGTAACTCACTTCCTGTCAGCTACTTGTGTTCCCAAGCTAATGCTCCTCCATCTTTCGCCGCCTTCTTTTCCTCTAAATCTGTGAGATTTCCGTGTTTTCTGAGAACCTGGAAAAACAGTGTGGTGTTTTGGTAGGATTGAGAGGGAGTTCAAGCTGGTATTTATTTTCTGTAGGGCTACACATGGTGTATGCCTGTCCATATTTAAGATTATCTTTATAAAAGGAAAAGACATAGTATACATTTAGTTGCAGTTTTGATGTCAAGGAATAAACAATTAGATATTACATTGGAAAAACTTTTATCGTTTTGACAAAAATGTAATTTATTCTCCTCCACTTTAGCAGCTCTGTCTACCAGTAATAGTGTTCCAGAAAAAAAATTCATACTAAAAATGAAAAACAAAAAATAACAAAGCAGAGTCAGAAAGAAGTGTTCTCAAAAAATTATCTTTTATTTTTCTTAGAAAAATATGATTAATGTAATAAAGATGATTTTATGTAATCTCGGAGTTTTTACTAATACTTTATATAATGTAGCACTCTAAATTGTTTTAACATTGTGGTATTCTACTAATTTGCAGTGAGGTTTTTTGGCCACGATTATTAGACTGTAAAGTGCTGTGATTTTCTGAAAAACGTATCATTTCAAGATTTGCTAGTCAGAATATATTCCTTTCTCAAATGAGGTTCAATTTTTTGACAATGCCTCTTTCAGTTATTCTATTATCTCTGTTATGTTGCTTACCTAATTTTAGAAATGTTTTTAGGACTTTAGTAAAAGAGTTTTTCTTAAATGGTGATTTAGGTGTTTTGTTTATCACCTCTTGATTTATTTTTTCTTTATATTACAATCTATATCCTGTTTTGTGCTTTGAACACAAATTGGAAAAATAATACAATGTTGGAGACTATTCTGGCAGAATGGAAACACCTTTTTTGGTATCAATTCATTTTTTTTACTGATTCTTGTAATGATCAATGAGATTCATATTGTGGTTTGCTGCTAAGAATGTATAATATCCACTTTTCTGGCTGACTTTCTGTTAAGTGATCAACACTGAGCAAATTCTCATGTCTCCATTTAATTGGGTTCCATGTTATCTCAATCAGATTGCCAATCTGTTTAAATTTTGTCAGAAGCACTTCATACTGGCACAAATTACTGCAAACCCTACCTTCTTAAGAAGAAAAATAGACTTTCTTTCTGGCTTATTGACTTGTTTTTTTAAAGGCATCAAAGAACATCTTAATTTGCTTGTGGGATATATGATTAATAGAGTCATATAATAGAATACCTTTCATCCACAATGAAAACTGCAGTATGAGACTTCATTGTTTTCTCTTGAAGAAATCCTTATGAAATTTCAGTACTTAGTGAAATGGAAGATGTTCATTAAAAATCTGAATCTTGCTTCAAAGCTTCCAAGCCTCAAAGTCAAGTTAATATTTTGTGTAAAAGTGAAAAGTCAATAATATATAAAGCGATTTGCGTTTAATTTACGTAAGGTAAAATAAAAGTACTTCAGAGAAGCGCAAAGTTTTCTGAGAATACGAAATTCATATGGTTTTGTTTGGTGAAGCCTAGCAGTACATTATATTAAAATGCCTAGCAACCCCAATGCTCTAATAGGTTTGTTACATATCTGAATGGTCTTTAAGGGAATAGCATTTTCTTATAAGCTTACATATTGTAGAAGGTTGTATTTCATGATGTCTAGTAACAGCTTGGGTAAACAATGAAGACTCATAGGGTAGTTTTCTTTCTGGAAGAAAGAACACGCAGAATGCTTTCTTATCTGGCTGTCTCATAAATTTGCTGGAACAAAATGGAATTATTTAAGAGGAAATAGCTGAGCTTAAGAGAACAGGAAAATTTGTGGTAATTTTCTTCATTCTTTAGCAATACCTAATTGTCCTTTGGTCCTTCATATTGTATATAAACAGACTTAGTAGCTATTGGCATCTGGGATTTCAGATAGGACAGCCAGCAGGAAATAAGTCTAGTAACTTATGGCCTAACTACTTATTAAGAGTTAATGCTTATTCTGATTTTTCTCTCACTCTAGGACCTTGCTCTTAGAGCATTATGTTCTTGATATTTTAAGTGTAAGGCAGGCAAACAGAAGGCATACAATATCTGGGAATTTAGGCACCCTCTTAGTCTGGTGGTGGTTGTGGCAGTACATGCTAGAGATCATAACCAGAAGCAAATTTCAAAAAGGAGAATTGCAGAATCACAGAACATGTTGAGTTGAAAGGGACCCACAAGGATCAGAAAAAGCAGCCCAAAGCAGCCTCATTTGGTGCCTGAAGTGATTTTGAAACTTTATTCATAATCAAAATATTGGATTCAGTCTTGAACACTGGAGACCAAGCTTTATGCAGTATCCCATATTGGAAAAAAAAAATAGTCTCTTAGGTGGACTTGAACTTGCTTAGTCTGATGATAAAACTGCAAGAATTTGGAGTAGCGGCATTCAGGTCAACAAGGGTTCACTTTGTAACTCATGAGTTTTTTGTCAGACATTCGACAGATAAATTTTCAATAATTTCAAAGTCAAAATTATATTATCTTCCTGTAATTTAGCAGTTTACTACAAACAAGTGTTGAGCGAACATCAACATGAAGTGCTTGAGGGGGTTTATCAACCAGGGAGGTTTTTTGTGGACTGGGACCTAAAAAAAGCACACATATGCCTTGCAGTGCAAGACAGAAAAGTAGAGGTAGTACAGAAATTAAAGAAATAAAATTAAAAATTTGGACTAAATATGAATTTAACCAGAAGTATAGGAAATGGTGCACCTGAAGAGAAAGCAAAAGAAGTGGAGTTGTTTAGTTTAAGGAGAAGGATCAAGAAATATGTGAGAAACTTCCCAATTGTAAAACTACAAAGTGAAAAGGGCAAATTTTTCTTTGCACCTGTTGTGAGCAGAACAATAATGCTAATAGCTTTAA
>WEIV01008428.1:29237-44557 GCA_013390005.1 Calyptomena viridis | reverse complement strand
TGTGTGTGTGTGTGTCCATTTGAAACAGAAGAACTACTAACAGAGTTGGATTTTTTTCCCAACTAGCAATTTGTTTAACAGGTTTGCACTGCAAGTCCTAAATGATTTCCCTAAAAGGACACTGTGAATGTTAATTAAAAACATTCATTAGGGTTTTAATAATTCCCTAGAGGCTTTAAACACAAATCTGTTTCTGTACCAAAAATGTTTTTCTTCTTGTTCTAATCCATCTATTTTGGTGAAATCAGTGTGTGCTGCTGGATTGTTAATAGTGTTTCTCTTCCTCCTGTGCCTACCCTGCTTTAAGAAAAAAAGTATATGTTTGATTGGTGATGAGGAAAAAATCACACTCAAATTAAAAATGTTTCCATTACAATGAGAAATTGGAAATTGGAACTGAAATTCAGCTTTTTTATCAGGTCAGACATACTTGATTAGAGAGTGGTTTGTGTAATGTCAATTGGTTCTCTAAGCATGATGTGGTAAATCTGCCCTTCTCTTACACAAGTGCAACCTTGAAGTCTCCATTAAGATGGTATCAGTATAGCTGGGACAAAGCTTTCCAGTTTACCCAAGTGTGTATTGAACATTTTTGTGAGTGGTATTGTTAGACANACCAAGTGATCTCAGCCGCTCCTCATACACCTTCCCCTCAAGGCTCTTCACCATCTTTGTTGCCCTCCTTTGCACGCTCTCTAACAGCTTAATATCTTTCTTACGTTGCAGTGACCAAAACTGCACAGAGGAATTGTTGTCTGAAGATGGCTGGACATGCCACATAGGTAAAATTCAGTATTCCAAAATCTGTGGGAGATTTGCTTTTAATGTCAATGAGACCAAAATCTAATTATACATGAATATACATGCCATCGAGTAGGAGGTCCTAAGTCCCTTCATCACTGACAAAAAGGAATGGATATCTTTTGAATATCAGTGGATGTACAGATTTTGAAAACCTCTTTAGATGTTTTTGATAGTATTTCCTGATTCTTTCTGCATATTTTGATACAGAGACAAATAATTCAAATATTTAGACTTTATTTTAAAATGTGACAATTGTGATGCTGTATGGTGTCTTTATGCCATACATGTGTGTTAGTAACCCAGACTGTCACTTACATTACTGGAATTTTGATTTCATTTCTTAGGTCTTTCTCTTCCGCTTTTTTAGCTTATGCTGCTGAAATCTAAGCCTCAGTCTAATCTCATTCATTGTTCAGGTCAATTTTTTCCCCTTTGTGTTTCTGTCACATTTGCTAACTCCGTCCAGGTACGAGTCACAGTAATACACACCATATTAAATTGATGTTCTTTTTTATTCTCTGGATTATTAAGCCTCTATTTAAATCCATATATATCATTTGCCTGTACATTTCATTTGCATGATTGAATGCTTTTTGGTAGTGAGACAGATTCTGTGTATTGTAATATGCCAATTCCAAAACTTTTCAGAAAAGCATATTTCGTAGTTTTCACTTTGCGGTCTGAGACAAATTTTATTATTTGAGTAAGTATTGATTGGATAGTACAAATGTACAAGCCTTCCTTTTATTCAGAAAGAATGAGCATGGTTGATGATGAACAAAAGCATTCCTGGCAATCCAGTAAGAAAAAAGCACTGTGACACCTCCAACTTAGTAATTGCCCTCACTTAAAATTAGGTAAGTGCAAATGTTGATGTGCAATGACTTCTGTAAAACTGGTGTGAAAGCAAAGATTTGACATTTTCATTTTAAGTATAGGATCCTGTCTTTTGGTTTCTTGTACTCACAAATTTGTGTGAAATGATCTGGTATTGCCAGCTATATTGGTAAGGAACAGCCAATGTCTCCTTAAAAGAACCTCAAAGGGACAGGAAGAGATAAGCAGTGAACAAGTATTCTCAGCAAATACTTTATGCTACCATTTTTATTATTATACTAAAGTCACAGTAGAGAAGGGAGATATAACCATTTCTCAGATTAAAAGTTAATGCAGATGAACTCAGGTTGGGCTCAGTCCAGTGGTTGTTAATAGTAACATCTCAAAAAGCTGGGAGCATTTTGAAGGATGCTCTAAGGGAGGGAGAGCAGAATGTGCTTTTTGCAGAAGAGTGGTAGTTAGGTTGTCATGGTGGGACATAGTTCAACTCTGAGCATACCTACTCCTTCTCTTATAAATTAACTCTCCACGCTGGTATTCATTAATAGAAATGTCAAGAGGGTTGTTTTGTGTTTGGGTTTTTTGTTTTTTGTTTTTTTACAGTTGTATGATCTACTATAGATTTCTGCACAGTCAGAGCTTGAGATCAATCTCTTTATCCATGCTGGATAAAGGACAGCTACTTATCTGTTCTAAATATTCATGATCTTGACCATCAGTGGCCATATCTGGAACACTTCCCAGTTAAGATTCTGAGAAGATAAAAGCTGCAGAGCTGTAATAAACAGGTTTATTACATTACATCCAGGGTTTCCCCCCATTATTTTCCTTATTAATATGCCAAGTAGTTAGTTGATAATATTTGCTTTGATACTTACCAACCTGCTTGCTCTGCAGACTTTAGGTGCTATAAAGTTGTCACTTTCAGAACAACACTTTGAAAATGCTGTCCTCAGGAAGTTTTCCCTATTTCTTACTACATCTCTTGACTGATCCTCTGTGTTTAACTTTGCAATGCAACTTTAATGTGAAAGAAAAAATAGAGGAAAGTGGAAAACACTCCGCAGTACCACTGTTTAAAATCTCTGAGCAGTCACCAATAGACTTCCAGAATTTCATACCTGCAAAGGTGGTCACTTGGTTGCTGAATGAACTTTTAACATGATGATTCAAATCTGTCTCAATGTGCTTAAAATGACCTAACGTTTACTGAGTATCACCAATTACAAAACTCCTTCTTACCTGCCTAAATGCCCTTGTTGTCTGTCAGGTAAGTAATTTTTTCCTCTGTTTTCATTCCCATGAAGCTATATCACTGCATGAGAGGATTAAAATGAGATTTTTCTGCCTATCTTATGGCATGACTGTTGTCATTTGTGAAATAAAACCTCCCCTATATCTACCATCACAGAAGCTGAAAAGGTAGTCAGATGTGGACCTTGAGAATACTTGCCTACAATATGTGATGCATGGGTTCAAAATTCATCTCTGCTCTTTCATCAGTTTGGGGGGACTAGATAGAGATATCAGCTTTGCTTCAGTCTGGAAAAATGACATGCTCAGGTTACTGGCTGATACAGCCATATGCTTTCAATGAAAAGAATTAGGAATTACTGTATAATACATTGCAATGTATTGCAATGAAACATCTTATATAGATAATCTTATGATTATGTGATATATATAGTCTTATATCATGTTAATGAAGATATAATCAGTACTTTTTCTCTGTCACAGAGACACATTTTACCTCCATGGTGTAAAGTAAATATTTTTGATAGTGTTACAAATATTCATGGTGTGACATGTTTTCACTATAATGGCTTAAAAATATACTATATTTTGAACAAATAAACTCTTCTACATTTTTCACTTTTAGTCTCAAAAGACTTTAGCATACACATATGCTAAATTTGCTGTTTTAGAAAGGAGGTAGGGAATGGCCTTAATGAACAAGTTTTTTAACAAGTAGAAGAGGAGATAATACCAAAGGAGAATGAAGGTCAGAGAAAGTTCAATTCAGCCCATTGCAAAAGAACTTAGGTAAAATTAGGCAGAAGAGATGGAAGAACAATGATGGAAGGCAACAATATTTTAGACAGAAATGTTTGCAAGAAGCTAGAACTGAAGGAGTAGTCAGAATAACCATGACACATGTGCATAAACTGGTGATAAAGAGAATAGCTGCCATGAAGATAGCTGCATATTCATCCTTAAGCATGCAACATCTAAGGAAGCTATGAGGAGTCCAGCACAAAATATCACAGAAGCAAGGCTGCAGGCAGAAGAGCAGATTTAGAAGTCATTAACACTGGGAAATTAAGTGGATCCAGGACAGCTGGCAAAAACATCCAGGAAGGGACTGGGAAGAGGGAAAAGGAAACGATGACAGACCCTTGAGAGATGTCAGCAGAGAGAAGACAGAAATAGAGGATCCATCAGCACTAGCTCTCTAATGCTGTCAGCCAGATGAAGAAACAATAAGTCCATGTCACATAAACCTAAGGGTGGGAGTTTCTTATGGAGTAGTAAGTGGCCTATGATGTCAAAGGTAACAAAGCTATCAAGAAAGAATGAGCACAGAGAAATGACTCTACAAGAAATAGGCACTTAATGTGAAGGATGACAAGACAAATTAGATATTTGGCAGTCTACCTAAAGCAACTCCTTCAGCTACTGTGACCACCTACATTGGCAGAGTAATTAGAAGATCTTCCAAACACAGTGATAAATGGCCTGATAGGGGCAGGGAGATCTATGCCTATTTATAAAGCGCCCGTCATCATAGTATCCAGATATCACAGCAGCCAGTTAAAGACAGATAGGCGCTATCCAGTAGTGGAATATGTCTTCTGTTATGGTTGGATGTGTTTGGAATAAAAAGATATCCCAAATAAGTAAAATTTTGTCAAGTACGACAAAGCAGAGAAGGCTTGTCTACAGTGATGTACTATGTACACTTTCAGGAATAGGAAGTACTCGTTCTTTGATGCTGAAATAAAAATATCTTTTATAGCATTTTGTAATGGCGGCCTTCTTCCTGAATAAAAAACCAGGATGACTTGACTAGCCTATGCAGACAAGGGCTAGTGCACAATGTAACAAGCAGTGTTAGAAAATCGTGCTTAGGGCTTAGAAATAATGAGCTCTTAATGTGTTTTTCTAATCAAAGTGTCAGCATGAAATTCACTGTATTTGGAGACCATTCTATTACCAAGGCAGCAGTGTATCATAAGTTCACTGTGGATATTATTTTTGTGTTTCATCTTTGCATTAGATTTGCTTTTGCCCCTCCCTTTTAATAGTTTAAAGTCAAAAGCACTACGAACAAGGGAAGAGCTGTGCTTATCACATCTATTCCAAGTTTTTTGGACCAACAGACATCCCTGTCAGTCTCAGTTATCTTTCCACGCCACGCTGCTTTGAACAGGGGTTGATAAGTATAAGTTTTCTTCCTCAAGATTTAGGCACATCATAAATCAAACAGACCACATGAAGGGACTTCTTTCCCTATTTAGTCTATTGAACACAGACAGGAGTGTACTGTAGGTCCTTCGGTGGCTTATTTTCTAACAAAATCATAATGTTGTGCAGTTCACATATTACAACAGGATTTTCATGGTTTTCACCCAGGCAATATTTTCCTGTCACAAAACCAGAGCCGTGTTTCCACTATTCAATCCACATAAAGGTAGCAGCTGTAGTCCCAGTGGTGTTTTTAAGGACTCATTTTTTCTGTTTCTCCCTTTGCGTTATGACAGCAACATCCTACAGTCTTGAGAGAGAGGGTTTTGGTGTTACATTTAGTTCAAAAATTATGCGTATATATAATTAGTGACATGCATACTTATGTTTCTATGAATACGGAAGAAATAAGCAGATTAAGTTTGGTTTATCATCTTAGTTAAACCAGTCAAAAAAATCCAGGTTCTCTTCTCTTAATTTTTGCCTGGTTTTGATTATCCAGGATATATAAGCATTGTAAAGTTTCATGCAATTTCTCTTGATACATTTTCTGAAAAAACTTCCAAATAGCTATCCAGGCAATTGTTCCTTGATCATTTTTGATACTTTTGCCTTGCATTGACCATCCTATTTGTGTATATAGACAAATACGTGTATGGCCAAGCCTCTGACATACAATACAGAGAAGTGTAATACAGTCTGGTACTAACAAAAGAACATGGAGGGTTACTGGAATCTCTTTAAGCTGTGCTTTACTCATCTAACAAAATCAGCACCACAAAATATTTGATGCAGGGAAGTCGAACAATAATGTGGTTATACTAATTTGCTTCAAGGCATATGTGTAGTACTTAGACAGCAATTTGATATTAGATGTTGTGTGGGGGCTAAATCATGCACGCTGCTTGTCTCCTGTGCTTCAGAATGTAACTGGGAATTGGTATGTAGCCTTGTACTTAATATACACACAGTGCATTTCAGATAGGGATCCCATAAAAGCTGTTATGCTGAGAGGAAGTTGTGAAAAGTTCTATTTAAAAAATCCTAAATTATTTGCTTTATTCAACTCAAATTTCACAACACTTAACCATCACCCAAATTAGGCTCCCAAAACAACTCCGTGTTGAAAAAAATGTAGCTGGGAAGAGAAAGAAACATTGTCTTCTACTCATTAGCTTGCAGAACAGAGGTAGAAGGATGCTATATAGGTTCGTTTTCAAAAGCAAAGGTGAAGGAAAAGGAGAGAAGCTGTGTTGGGTTTGTGTGGCCAGGTTTTGGTAGTGAGGGGCTATACAAGTGGCTTCTGTTAGAAGCTGCTAGAAACTTCCCTCATGGCTGATAGAGCCTCGGCCAACCAGCTCCAGGACAGACCCACCACTGGCCAAGGCCGAGCCTATAGGAATGATAGTAATGCCTCTCTGATAGCATATTTAAGAAGGAAAAAAGTTGTTGTATAGATGTAATTGCAGCCAGAGAAGAGCAGAGTGAGAATATGTGAGAGGAACGGCCCTGCAGACCCCAAGGTGCTCCTTGGTGCAGACACCAAGAAGGAGGAGAAGGTGCTCCGGGTGCCAGAGCTGATGTTGCAGACCGTGATGAGGCAGCCGTGCCCCTGCAGCCCATGGAGGACCAGGGAGATTCACCCACAGCCCATGAGGAGACCCATGCTGGAGCATGTGGATGCCCAAGAAAGGACTGTTAACACATATGAAACCGGTGCTGGAGCAAGCTCGTGGCAGGGACCTGCAGACTTGGGGANAGCAAGCTCCTGGCAGGGACCTGCAGACTTGTGGAGAGAGGAGCCCACACTGGAGCAGGTTTTCCTGGTAGGACTTTTGACCTTGTAGGGTCATGCTAGAGCGGCCTGTTCCTTAAGGACTGTACCCTGTGAAAGAGTGATCCACATTGCAGCAGTTCATGGAGAACTGTTGCCTGGGGAATGGATTCATGTTGGAGGAGTTCATGGAGGACTGTCTCCAATGAACGGACGCCATGTGGAACCAGGGGAAGGACTCTTCATCCTGAGCAGCGGGAGGAACAACATGTGATGAACTGACCATAACCTCCATTCCCTGTCTCCCTGCACTGCTACAGGGGAGGAGGTAGAACTTGGGAAGGAGGAAGGGATGAGGGGAAAGTGTTTTTAAGGTTTATTTTACTCTCATTATTCTGCTCTGACCTTGTTAGTAATAAAGTCAATTGATATCCTGAAGTCGTGTCTGTTTTGATGGTAATCAGTAAGTGGTCTCTCCCTGTCCTTCTCTCAACCCATGACCCCTTTGCTATAATTTCACTCCCCTGCCCAGTTGCAGAGGGGAGTTATAGGATGGCTTTGGTGGTTGCCTGTCATCCAGCCAGGGTCAACCCACTACAGAAGCTCAATGTCCTACCATAGTTCTTCAACCCATTCTACACCAGAACTTGTGTAAGTGTAGAGAAGAGGACTTGAACAACCTCCATTATTAGAACAGTATTGTATTTGAGTCTGCCAATTTTACTGCCAATTCTTTATGAACAGCAGGGAAAGACTAATCCCCTGGATTACATAGAAAGACAGGTTATAAATAGCAAGTGTTGCATTTTGGAGCGTTGTCTCATTTAAAACTGGAATATAAGGATGTGAGCCCATACACACTATACAATATAATTATGTGTTGTATTTTAATTTCAACCATTTCTTTTTATGTTGTCCAAGTTACTGTATGTTTTGTATTATCCCTCTGATAACTTTGATTACATGCTTACCCATCCCTAGAGAAATTCTGTGGGAAAGAGCAGCAGAAGATTGGAACAAAACTCTACCTCTTTGAAATGCCGGTGTGATACTGATGTGGGGTCTCATAGCACAAGCAGCAAGTCACCACCCTGGCTTCTCACTTTCTTTGAAGAAGAAATGTCTTAATTATATGTCTCAGATGAGTATCTCAGGCATGTTTAATTTCATGGAGTACCAGCCTACCAGGCCAGTCCAAATTAATCCTGTTTTAGAAAGGCACAATCTAAGATGGAGTAAGCAAAAATTTTCAGACAGAAGCAATGCAGAAATTTGAGATTCCATCCTTGTAAGATCATAGAATCATAAAGACCTCTAAGGTCATTAAGTCCAATCATTATCTATAGCTCTGAAGTCCACCATGAAACCATGTCCCTAAGGACCACATTTACTAGCGTTTTAAAAACCCACAGGGATGGTGAGTCAATCACTTCCTTGTGCAGCCTGTCCCAATGCTTGGCAACCTTTTTGGTGAAGATATTTTTCCTAATATCCAATCTACGCCTCCCCTGGAGCAACTCAAAGACATTTCCTTTTTTTCTAAATATAACATAGATTCAAATTTTCTTAGTGATACCTTGCTTTATCATACTCTTACTGTGAGAGGGTCATTGCACTAGCTAAACAGCTGCTGCCTTCTGACACTAGGAAAAAAAAAGCTGAACTTTTTTTTTAATGAAAAGGATCTACAATAAGAAAAAGTCATGTGTAAAGTCTGTAACTTCCTAGGGGAAAAAAAAATCACATAGCTCTGATGCTTAGATTAGAAACAAGTTGTTTTACCTTTATACACAATGCTTGCAATCTGCAGCTGTTCACAAAAGAGAGGAAGACTTAATATATAAACAAGTAAGGTGGTTGGCTTTGTTCTTTTCTGTTCTTATAAAGGACATGTGTACTTTACCTCTTGCAGTGATACATCGAGATGCTCTCCTTGAATCAAGACTTTCTCCTTTTACTGTTTCAGAGGAAAGAAAAGAGGAAAAAGTAATAATAACTTGGTTTTACTTCAAGAAGAATCTTTCATGCTTCTTCTTTAAAGTGATTTTCTAAGACTCATAATGCTAAGTATCGTCTCACATTCTACAGATGGGGAAGGAACTAGATGAAAAATAAGTGCTTTACATCCAGATCTTACACTGATGGTTAATCTCACAATTACTCTTTCCTTTTCAGTAGCTGGCACATGTCACGTCTATGCAGTTCAGTTTCTCAGGATCTAGGAATCAAGTGAGATGAGAGCTGCAACAGTATTTTCTATTTGGCCAGCCTCTGTCATCATGGTAGCTTCCCTATCTTTCATAAAACTGATGGCAGAGTTGATTTTACCATTTACAGCTTGAGGTTCCAGGGCAACAATTATTTTAGAACGATTCCAGGACAGAGCTTAGACTACAAAACAGTTTATGCCCCATCCCTGGAAGTGTTTGAGGCCAGGCTGGATGGGGCTTTGAGCTACCTAATCTAGTGGAAGGTGGCCCTGCCCAAGGCAAGGGGGGTCAAACTAGATGATCTTTAAAGTCCCTTACAACCCAAACCATTTTATGGTTTTATGACTGCTTAAGTTTGGGTCCCTTGGTGATTTCAGCATTAAGAGACCTACAGTGCACCATGTAGTCCATGCTGGGAATCATGTTGCCTCTGCATACAGGAGTCTGAGTGTGTGCTAAAAGCACAATCCTTGTTAATATGGATATACCCAGTATCACAAATATACAGGTATATTGATGCTTCAAGGCTTCCATCATTCTGCAGGTCAGAGAAGCCCTGCTACATATTCTTTGAACACTTCAGCTTCAGCCAAAGAACCAGACCATAAACTTGCAACCAGCATCAGATTTCCAATGTAGCTATTTGCACACAAGTTTGTCTGAAACAAAGCTGGACAGGAGAGGATCCTCAGAAACACTCATCTTCAGAAACAGGACAGAATCAATTAAAATAAAGGTTACCTAATTCAAAATTTATTAGTAACTAATCATTACCTTATCTGCTTTTATCATCCTATTTTCTTACTGCTTAAATGATGAAATCCCAGTAAAGGTCTAAAAATCTACTTTCATACTCTTTTTCTAAGGCTGACTGCATTGTTGGTAGTTTCACATCCAGACCCCTAAGTGTGTTATATGTTTTAAATGGGGATCTCCCTATACGCATGCTTTCTGCTTGTGAGAGATGTCGTTGGTAGGAAGTCAAACATACCAATTACTTCTCCTGCTGGCAATTAAGGTCCAGCATGGTTGCCATTGTTCTAAGAGGAACATTTGCATTTTTGGAAGGCTGGATTTTCAATAGCATCCCCTCTATATCATACACAAACTCTCAGAGATTTACTTCACTTATGACACCTTACTGTAGTTATCTACCTTCACTTCATCTCCTATTTTACTGTTTCAAACAATACCTTTTCTTACTCTCCAACTGCTGTAGCCCAGTGAATATACATAGTATAATAGCAGGTATTCTGCATGCACAGATGATGACTTCCCTGCAAAATGCAATATGATGTACTTTGATTCCCTTGTACTAAAACAAAAAAAGTTCTTATCAGATATCCAAAACCCACAATAGTAATACATGAAAAACTCATGAAAAATCAGCATGCATGACTATATGGGTACCTAAATGTACTTTCATGTTTATTTGTCAGAACAATGCTATAATGGTACTTCCAAGGAAAATCAGTATCCTTATTTATGTAGATTATAGTGTGATCACTAAAAGCTTCCAACCTTGCTCCTAAATCAAACTCACACTAAGTCTCTGTTAATTTTCTGGAAAAGAAACTACTCTTACTGTCTTGGTTAAAGAGACTAAAACTGGCCATAACAACTTATTAAACTGGATCTTCTGGGGAAAATTAGTTAAGGTAAATAGCAATAATTTTTAATCTGTTGCTTGAAAGGTTTTAAATTTATTTTTTGTTCTTTTGAATTTTTAATTGCTCAGTAAACAGTTTTAAATTATGCTTTTTTACAAACAATATTTGTTATATATTTTTACCTATGTTTCATATGTTGTCTTGATCCATTTTATGACATGTTGAACATTTACCTTTCTCTCCTGTGTTTCGTATGAGGCAGTTATACTCTTTCTTCTAATTAGGACAACTGGGTAGAATATGATCTGTCCTATAAAGAATATTTGCATGTTTTACAACAGGACAAATAGGCAATGCATTTTTCTTTGCAGAAATTAATATTCTTCATTGTAAACAATATCATCCATCATGTTTGGCCTAGTAGTGAAGTAAATATCCTGAAAGCTAGCATGAAAGCTTACTGAAAGTACAGTGACCATCTGCATCTCTCTGTTGGGCTTTAAAGGCCAGTTCTCCCTTCTAAAGATTTATAATACAAAGGGCAATTCACTAATTAGTACTGTAAATTAGTGTTGCCATGAGGTTAAAAAAAACCCAGCTAACAGCCCCTGCAGTATTTCAATTAATGTTATTTTTAATTGCTTGTATTAGCATTTGAGAACAAGATTGATTAGCTTTTGACTGTCAAAAACCCAGAACTTGAAGCTCTTATATAGTGAAATGGAAGTTGTTAATTATACTTAAAAAATCCATAGATACTGTACATGGTAGTCTGGAAGGTCATCTGAGTACTAAAGAGGATATGATTCTGTTCTGTTTAAATAAAAGTTAAAAATATTTGCATAGAGCCACATGTATTTCTCATGCTCTCTACTAATTGATCATGCAAATTAACATCTCCAAAATCACTCTAAAAACAAAACAGCTTTAATAGTGCATCTGTTTATAGAAAGTAATTTTAGAAGTTGTTTAACTTCAAAGTGATTAGTTAATTCTCAATTTGCGATTAAAGTGGCAAGACCTGAAATTTCTCCTAAAGATGTTGTGAGTTTTCCTCTATAGACAACAATTCAGCAAATAGCAGCTATTTGCTATGTGTCAAAGGCTAGCTCTGAGACAGGACTTATGCTACTTTATCCCCAAGTTCAAGGTCCTACCTGAGGCAGATTTAGAGACCTCAGAACGGGACACAGAAAAGCCAGCAAGCACAGCATACATCTGATGCAAGCTGATAAAGATCCTGAGGTGACCTGTGTTGTGGTAGCGCTTTACAGAGATGCTTGTGTCCAACAAGGTAGCCACAGGCTGCTAATCTTTCCAGAATACATGTAGTTGTTGTTTAAAAGATTAATTAATGGAGAATTAAATAATTCTACATTATTTACCAGGCCCTGTTAGAGGAGCAATCTGGGGAGAAGAGCACCTGGATTGATATCCTTGTTCATCTTGAAAGAATTTAAATACATCACCCATCTCACAGAGTTATATGTTAGCAACCAGACCGACCGTTAAGGAGCAGAATGGATAGAAAGTCAAAAGTTTTTTCTTCTAACCAAGCCACTGAAGCTGTGCAGTTTTGGTTAACAGTTGGGCTTGATGATCTTACAGGTCTTTTCCAAACCTGACAATTCTATGATTTTATTCTATCAAAACAAGAGTGGTCAAGTGCATAAATCCTGACTCTATTTAGGAAGAAGTATATTATCCAACTCTTAAGCACTTGCTCAATTGCTTTGTAGTTCGTGGGGCAGAATCACAGTTGATGTACAATGTTAGCCCTTCATGAAGTGCACACAGAGGTTTTCTTCCTTAGTGACATTTGGATGTGTGCTTAAAAGCTTTGCTGAACTGGAACCTTCAGCCCAGATTGCAAATGGAGTGGAGCACGTAGTTCCATGTCTGTTTTGTCAGCAGTTGGGCTGGTCTAAGAAAGTGCTCTGCCCTTGGTGTATTGTCCCCATGACTCACTTGGTTTATCAGACACATATTTGGTTGAGTAGGATTATCTTAGTCACTCATGTTGCTAAGAATACTCTTTTTCCTCCCAGGTCAATTATTTTTCAGCAGTATTATCACAGGTGGGGGATTGTAAGCATCAACCCATGGATATAGCGGGCATGCCATGTCAGCTTCTGCTTTGAAAGCCGATGGAACTTGTTACTTTTGGTACCTTGTTCCCTTTGCTGCATTAAAGCCCTGAGGTAAGTTTGCTGAGAGATCATCTAACTATAGATTCCTGTTGGCCTTAAGCATAGGACAGGAACCAGAGAGAACTGGTACACACTGGGATGTACAACGAAGTACAGGTACCAATGCATGAGAAACTTCAATGGCTACCAGAATTTGTGGCTTTTAGGAAATTCGCATCTGTAGCTTAGGTAGCAGCCATGTTTGGCTGGTACTTCAGATCCTTGCAAGTTCCCTTTTATATATCTTGGACATAACACAAGGACAACCTGGCTCCTACCACTACAGTAGCAAAGAGTGTGGATATTACCTTGGTCACAAAGACCAACTGACAACATTATTCTGGCTTCCAAGTGCTTCCTCTTTATCTTGCTGTTTGATTCACATCCCCTTACCAACCTCACTATTTAACTAATACACTTACAGAAAAAAATTATTGCAGATTGTAAGCTATTCTACAATAATTGTAATATGAGGGAACTGCTGCCTAGCTTTTTACTGCTTTACGTCTTCTAACTAGATAATAGTAAGAAGTGAAGGATGCAAAAGAAAAGTAGATAAAGATAAATGAAAATGAAATTTAAAAATTAGATAAGATAAAAATGAAATCTGATACTTTCTACTGTTAGGAAAGCAAAACAAAACCGTATTTTAACTGAAAATTTTCATTTTGGAAAAGGATTTTTCAGCTGAAAGAGCTTTCATACAAGAAGATTCAGCTACATGTGACAAAACTCTGTGTCAACTCATCAGAGGACCAGGATTTTTTTTTAGAGGCAATTAGAAGGTATATTTTAGAGCTAATTTGACTATCTAATGAGAATATCGCAAATGAAGTGATTCAAGATAGCTCAAGTACTAGTGATCACAGTTTGTCAAGGTCAAAAGTTTCAGTTATTAATATTTATATATATATAAGTGGGCAAATAGTTTATTCACAGTTAATGCTTTTAAAAAAGATACAATATAGTGACCAACAAGACATCATACTAATCTCATCTAACATGCTCTCGAATTTCTAACTGCAGTACACATGTCAAAGAGAACACTATATTTAATATAACAGATAATAAATCAAACTAAATGGAATTAATAGTGCCTGATTACTAGTTATATACTTCACCTGGAGTATCATATTCAGCAATGATCACCATACTTTAGGATATAATTGATCTTCATGGCTTATAATACAGAGCTTGAAGTACAATAAATCTTACAGAAAAACACTAAAAAGAGAGAGTAAAAACAGTACTTTATTTTTAATATTTGCATAAAAACCTTGATATTTGAGGAAATCACTGTGCATGGCAGTTTTAGGAATCTTCTGATAATGAATTGTGTGACTGGTATAAACACATTCTGCTGATCTATGTCCAAAGTAGCCTTTAAGGCAAAGTAACCTTAAAATGTTTTAATTTCTTTTCACTATGGCTCTGTGACTTTCTGGGAATGTGTCACTAAGTTTGCTTGAAAAATCTATTTATTTTTTGAAAAAATGCTTCACACTATGGCTTCTTTAACTTGACTTTGTGTTGTAACAGTGTTGTGACACAATTTTTGGCTGAAAAGGAAGAAATATAAAATCTTTCCTTTCATTTGAAACTGCTCCAGGTATACACAATCCATTTCTTCTTAACCTGTTATATAAATCAGCTTAGAACAATCTGATGTTGAGAAATGCACAAATTTACAAATGGATATTGCAACAAGCAGGAAAATTGATACATCATACTTGAAGTTTTAAAATACGGTTGGAGGCACTGGGTTCCTGAAGACTTTACAAAATGCATGTTACTTATTTTTAAATATTTTTTACTCAGACAGTGTCTCTTGAGGGTCTGATAAATTATTTCCTAATTTCTTGTGTCAGTGAGGAGATTCAGTTAACACCTTTGTCTTATTTTATCTATTTCTGTAGTGGGAAAATATCTAGCTACTTATATGTGTAATCAAAATCAATTTCTCGATGGCCTTCACCTAATATCTAAGTACCAACTTAGTGTTTTCTAAGTGCACAGAATTAGAGTGAGCGGACATTTTTTCTGCTTTCTCTTCATTAAAATTAAGTATATAAAAATAATTCCTCAGGCTAGACTTAAAGATTAATTTCTAAAGGGCTTTCTAAACTCATTGCTCCATTAGGAGACATGGTCCAGCAGTTAAGGATATGATTGTTGTTCTGATCACTGAAACTTTGATATGTATACAGCCCTACTTTTTGCAGACATTTACTTTTTTTTGGCTAGTGTTGTGGTTTTAAGTAGCCAGAGTTTTTATTAGCTGGGGGCGGGGCTATGAGAGAGGCTTCTTTAAGAAGCTGCTGGAAGTTTCTACAGCTACTGTTAGCTGTAGAGCTAGCCAAGGTCAGTTGACAATGCCTCTGTGATAACATATTTAAGAAGGAGAAGAAAAAAAACTAGGCAGAACATCATG
>WEIV01008428.1:6620-29127 GCA_013390005.1 Calyptomena viridis | reverse complement strand
GTAGTGAAATACTTAATATTCTAAGTTAGAGCCTGTTCTGCTTGTGAAATAGTTAATAAACAGTTGCTTGTAATCCTTATCACAAAAGTCGAGGGTTTTTTTTTCCCTCTCTGAGAAATTTTGGATTTGTGTGTGGGCTCTCGGCATTCAGCCGGAGTCAAACCATAACAGGTAGTAAGCAAGAGGTGATCTTCTCTTTGTTGGCTGCCCCACTAAGTACAAGAATTGCAGTATGTGAGTTCTTTTAGCTTCAGAAAGAATGACAACCACCCAAGGAAGGAGAAGAAGCTTACCTCACTGTTTGTGAAACTATGGAAGGAAGGTGACAGAAAGAAGGCACTCATCTCTTTGACAAAGGAAACAAAAGTCAGACCTCTCCTTTAGAATTATTTTGGTGATGTTTGCTGTCCAACAGTGTCTGAACAGCATGACATCCCTCTGCTGAGAAGCTTTTACTTCCAGATTTTGCCTTGACAATTGGAAGAGTTCTGTTCCAAAGAATGAACATCTCTCAAGTTCTACTCTGCACATAGAGAGTCAGACGCAAGGAAGATCTCTGCTAAACATTACTGTTAAGAGGATTAGGATCTAGGAGCTCACTCTGGGAATCCAATCTCAGATTGGTTTATGTGGCAGGTTTTACATAACTTTGTTAGCTAGTAACAGACAGAACTGAAAACATGGCGGTTTTTTACCACTACATCAGAAATAAATGGGTCTGTGATGGGAACTCTATTATAATTCCAGTTTTCTTGTAAGTGTGTTTTTATGGCATAACGTTCTTACTATTTTAATGGAATGTGAATTTATTTGCTGTTATAGAAAAAGTGAGAGTACCGATGTGAGAATGCCTTTTCTTGGAATTTCATGTTTTCAATAAAATAGGTTACTGAAACATTTCTAAATCATACAAGTTTTGATAAATCATTCTCATATAATCTTTACCTTATTGTGCATGAATTGTATTTGACCCTCTTAGGACCATCTTTATTGGAAGAAAAATGTGCACTTGTCTGAAGACACTGAAATCCTTCACATACCGAGATATCACACTCAGCAAAATATGAATCCATTTTTAAACTTTTTCACACTAGAAGTTTGCTACAGTATCATTCTGTGCAGGACTTGGATAGCAATACTGGTTTATTCTGTCTAAGTAATTCCTGTTGCACTGTAAGCATGTTATGTACCCTCTAGGATAAGACTTAGTAAGTCCAATGAAAACCTATCCATGAGACATTCTTCCAGAAATGGTATGATTCTGTTAGAAAGGATACCTCATGGAGGGGAAAAGACTGTTAGAATTCAATACACACATTAAAATAACATGGCCACAGAAAAAATATTTAGATAGAATATTTTATGTCAAGAATACATGATAATAGCCTTCTCTAGGCAACAAAGTCTGTTACGGAAGTTTACAGAACTTCCTCAGTAAACTTCTGTGTTAGCGGTAAATTTGGGGTGGGATACTAATTTGATACATTAGAAAACTATGCCAAAGCACACTTTTGTTCTTGTCATGAAAATATGGAGAATAAGATCTACATGTTATTGCTGTGGCAAGTTGACAGCCAACAAGATTTATGCTATTTGAAAACCCTATTCTTGCTGAATGCATTGCATATGTAAGTTCACTGTAATTTACTTGAAACTTTGCTGCTACAAATAATGATAATATCTCTGTTTTGATATGACATGAAATTTATTTAATCTGGTACCTCATTTTGAAATATATTCATTAAAAGTGTTGAATGATAAAAAATCTGTCAGCATAAATGGTGTTCATTTTCAATGTGACAGTATTCACAAGTCCCAAGAAATAGCATAGTTGAATAGATAATGTCACATATCATAGCATTATTCAGATGGTGTGATCTTTTTATTGATTGGACAGCAGTTGCAAACTTAGAGCTTATGCTACATTTCACTAATATCATGACAATGAAGAACGTGAGCAATGATCTGTCAAATGTGTGAAAATTGTGCCACGAAAGTAAATAAAGACGGAGTTTATAATTCTCAGCAAGGAAAAGGATAACATTTGTTCTGGCATTAAGCAATAAAGAAACAGAGGCTCTGCTTTGTGCTTTGAAGATAAAATGGGGTTGTAATGGAAGAACAATTCTTCCATTACAGATATTATGAAATAGCTGAAATGTTTAGCTTCCCTATAGTGTAAAACAGCCACTTCTCAAACAGACAGAGACAACTGTATTGAAACTATGGTTTGCAATCTTCATAGTATTATCAGCCTTTAAGACAGCAGGCATTTTATCCTGGTTTTTTTTTTTTTTATTGTTGTTGTAGATACTACTGTAAGCTTTTTCAATGGGATTCTTTCCTGGTAGAAAAATAAAATCAAAATTGGACCGTATGTGAGACAGTAATTGCAGCTTGAGTCTAAAGGGCCAGACTAACATTTTGACTAGAATTCGTAATGGGCATCTTTCACCAAATAGTCTGGGAAGTTCCCAGACGTGGAACAATTAAACGAGTAATATCTCTTATCATAGCATTATTTGGATGACATGAATAGTGATACATCAAGGAACATGAGGAGAATTTGTTCTATATTTTTGTATTCCAACCATCCCACTAGAAGATGCGGGAGCTATTCAGGTTCATGAATATAGATGCGCAATGGCACTTTAAATGCTATATAGGGTATCCCACCAGACCCCCAGCTGTCACTCTAGAAAGGCACAGGTATTTCACAGATCCTCTTTAGTTTTTGCCAGCTCCATGGAGAAGTCTAAAACGCTCTAAATCATGGCAGTGGCACTGTGTTAAGGCTGCTGAATCTCCCTCAGAGTGTTTCTGGGATTTATTGTGTGTTTAAACAGTAAAGAGAAAGAAGTAATGGAGAAAGCAAAAAGATATAGTCAGACTTTGAGCCAGAGAGTCAGGAACTTGGCACCTGTCTTACACTATCCCCTGTTATTGAAGGAGCATCTCTATGTCCCAAGTGAGACAGATCCTTGAATCTTCATGTTTAGGCATACAAATTCAATACAGTTTTTGCTTCAGCATTCAGTTGAATTTGAAAAGGTAAAGGTTGGAAGAGGAAAGAGAGCTGAAGGGATCTACATCTCTTGGGTTCCTAGGAGCAGAGAGAGAGAGGCATGTCCTTGCAGACCTCAAGGCTGTATTTTAAGAGCAATTTCACAGTCACCATTTCCCCTCTGGAAGGTTCAGAAGGTTCAGAACTAGAGCAAATCAACAGATAACAGCAAACCTCGGGAAGGGGATGAAGAGTTGCCTTAAGGTGTGCCTTCAGTTTAGGTTGTGTAACACAGTTTTACTGCATGTTGCACCTAGCTTGGTAGTCCCCTTGTATTTCTTCCCTTTATGATGGTACTCTTTGACCAGTACTGGCAAAAAACAGTTTTAAAAATGTTTTGCTGTTGCCTTCCAGAGAAAAAAAACATTTACAGACTATAGATGGGCTGTGAAGATAGTGTTCACAAGAATAATGAAATCTCAGAAGAACCAGCACACTCAGATATATATAGGCTTAACTATTCTCCTGGTCTAGCCTGGATCTGCATTGTCTGGACCATATATTTTGGGTTTTTTTACTTGTTTCATTATTTTTTGAGCTGAATTTTCACGGAAAGCAGATAGAAATATCCATACGCATCTTTTCCAAGTAGGACTGGGCACAGGAGATACATGTTGTTTGGTCAAGTTTTGTGGGTGTGACTGCCATTATTGACACAGCATCCTCACTGGAACTGGCAGAGCAAGGGAAAGACTTCATGGTTGTCTGTTGAGGTTTTTTTTTCTCCTGAATATTGGTACCTTTTTATTTTATCTGATTTCTTCCAAAGGGCAGCTCAGGGAAAGGTGGTAGGCTTACATGACTGAGCCCAGTCATGCTGAAAAATGTCATGTATAGCTCCAGACCTTTACAACCTGGCAGGCTACCTACCATTGTTTCAATCCCAGAGAAAGCCATGTCCTGGAATGTTCCCTATAACTCACTGACCTGCTTGCAAACATGTACAGTGAATGCTTTATCAGCATCAAAGCACTGTGCACTTCTGGCCTTACTTGCAATGAATATCTTGCTCCTAGGATGCACTAGAATCCCATAAATGTTGCTGAATTTGCATTATCAAAATGCACTTATCCATTCATTCTTTGCATGCACAGAATTCACAGAGTCACAAAATGATTGAGGTTGGAAGGGATATCCAGAGGTCATCTGATCCAACCCTTCTTCAAGAAGGGACACCTAAAGTCAGTACCCTAGGACTGTGTCCAGATAGCTTTGAGTATCACCAAACACAGAGACTCCACAAATTCCCTGGGCAAACTGTTCCAGTGCTAAGTGACACTCAACAGTGAGAAAGCTTTTTCTTATGTTTAAGTGGAATTTCTTGGCTTGAGCTTTTGCCCATTGTCTCTTGTTTTGCAGCACTGAAAAGAGCTCCTTTGTCTTTGCATTCTTTTTTCAGCTATTTACACACATTGATAAAATCTCCCCCTCAAGCCTCCTCCATATAGAACAGTCCGGCTGTTTTAGCCACTCCCCATAGAAGAGACGTTCTTGTCTCTTCATCATCTTTGTGGCACTTCACTGGACTGTCTGCAGTATGTCCATGTCACTGCTATATTTAGGAAACAGCAATATCCACTGCTCTCTTCTCCAAATGCAGGGGGATCAGTGGATGCAGTTGTCCTTAACAAATTTCTGTTAATGCCAGACACTCTGTCTGCCCGCGACACAGTTGCTTGCAAGAGAGATGGGCATTGACTATCAACTTTAGGCAAACTACATTGCCCTGGGAGAAAAAATTGCCTCTGAACCTCAGCTGCAGTAACTATCAATATTTAACAATTAATTAACAATAATTAATGGCTAGGCAAGAACAAGTTTCATCAGAAACAATCCTTTTATTCTCTCTAAACCTTACAACAGTATCTCAGTCACTCCAACACAAGAAATAAGGCTCAAAGAAGTTTTTTTACATATATATATATGTAATTTCACTGCCTATGCTTCCTTCCAGAATGAAACTGCTGTGTAAGGTAAACAGATGAAATAAAAATTGGTGGATTTCAGAAAATCAAAATAAGTAATTGGAATTAGTTAGGTATGTGCTACAAGTAATTCTACTATGAGCTTTAAAGGTGAAATTTTCAGACTCCTGACACAGTCAATATATTCTGCTACAACTGTACTGGTTAGGACTCTCTTTTCTAGAATAATAACATAAGAACCTCTCAGTCTGCAGCAGCAGCCCCATGTTTCTGTTCTAAGTGCAAGCAGTGCACCAGTGATGCCGAGCAGCAGCTTCACAGGAACAAGACTCCAAACCTCAGCAAAATCATTCAGCTGTGTGTGCCCCAAAGTCACAACCATGGAACATGTCAGAAAAGCAACAAAACATTGCAATTTCTCTACAGGATATCAAGGGATCCTTTATCTTGCTGCAGTGCTTCATAGGCCCCTATCACTTTCAGATGATGGCAGAAAATCATTGGCACTAAAGTCCCTACTGTCCAGCAATGACAAAGAAAACGTCACCGTGTATCAATTGTCTTGTAGCAATTGTCACTGAGCACTGACAGAATGCAAAGTGCACGGCCATTCCAATTATTAAAAGGTCTTTTAGTCCAATCTGGTTTTCCCAAAGGTGATTGATATCAATTTATTTATCTATCTTTTCCCAATTACAAAAAGAAGAAAAAATGGCTTAGTGAGATGCATTGTCATTTCATAGTGTTTTCAGGGGAAAAATCCCCAATAAAGTAGACAAAATATATTTCTGCAGGAGAATGTGGTAAGTCATTCTTTATTGATTTTAAAACTTCGCATGAGGAAAGTTCTGCAGTGCTTAAAATGAGGTTGAAGAGTGAATGCATTAGATTTTTTTATCTGTATTATCAAAGTCTGGGGTTGGTTTTGATTCAGTCTTTCTTTTTTTCCTGATGAAATGTTTCATGTTGTAATGTAATAGAATTAATAAGATCTGATACACTGACTTTTAATGAAATTTCATTTTTCAAAAATAGGCACATAAAAATGTCTCCATAATAAACTTAATTAGAGAAAATAGAAGATTGTATTATTTCATCATTAATACAAAGAGATGGATAATTAGGAGGATGCAATATGCATATTGAGTGAAATCAACACTCCTGCAGGAGGCTGAAGTATATGAGCCTGTGGAAAGTTATTTAAGCCAAGGAATGGGACTCCTAGCCCCAATCACTAGAAGGCTTTCTAAGGATATGCTACTCAATACTTTTCGATAGTACTTTTCAAACTCAATGGTCTACTGCCTCTCCCCTTTGTTTTTCTTATTTTTTTCCTTTGGGTGACCTGGTGCCATTTCTCTATAGCCTAAATATCCTTGTATTAGACATTTTGTGCCTGTTCCTATCCCAAAAAAACCCCAAACCTGCTGCATTTTCCATATTCATTCATTCTCCCTTACTGTTCCTTAGCCTTTTACTAAAGTTCCGCTTTCTTTGTTTCAGTAATTTTCCTGACATTTTTCTTCATTTTCTTCTGTACTAGTATGTCATGTGCCTCAAAAAAGTTATTGTCAAGGTCTTGTTTCATTATATAACTCCCACTTACATCAGTTAATGCACTGTACATGTCAATATTCTTATCAGATTTTACTAAAGAAATAGTAAAAATCCTTTACTTAGCCTGAAAGCAGATTATTTGTAAACGTAGTATATAAACTGTGTTATTCAAATAATTGTGTTGATGACTGAACCAGTTTCAGTTTTGCTGGAGCGTGAAGCAAATTAATTTTCTGATTCAATCAGAATGAAAGGTAGTTTTTCAACTATTGTGGGTGAAATTCACCCCTGTTCACAGGGTTTCTGCAAGGACCTCATTTAAGTTTGTCTGATGTATGAGACCTTGTATGGGTAGTCTACACTGACAGAAATTTATAGACCTGATTTGTTCAGTCTATTATATTAGTACTGTTCTGAATAAGTTAAAGATCTTATTGGTGGATTTCTTCCTGTAATTCCATTGTTTTTACCCTGTCACCAATTTTATGATAGTTATTTAATTAGTCTTGTCAAGGATGGTATCTTCCCAACCTGTCCTAAAATATCACTAGCTTGTTTAAAAAAGCACAGTCAATGTGTCTTAAAATAAATGTACTAAATGATGCTTATATCCACAATTAAGATTCTCAGTCACCAACTTTTAAAGGAAGCCATATAGTAATCAAATAGTATAAAAGGATTTGGAGGAAAAGTAGTAAGGCATTTGCATTTCAAGCCTACAAACAACAATTATATTTGAAGAAGTATTACTTGCTGTTTTTCCAAATTAAGGCACCTAAGGTGACTTCTCAAATCCCTTGACTGATGGATGCAAAATGGTTTGGTTTTCCACTCTAAAATAAGTCTATCATGTAGTGGGGGGGTTTGTGTGTTTTGGATGAAATGTTGTTTCTTTTGTTTTTAGACAATAGTTTCCATTCCAGGCAGCTGCAATAAAGCAGCATGCTGTACCCTCTTCTTACAAAACCTAAACTGAGAAATATTGTTCAAGGAAGCATAAGGAGCCAAAACTAACTTCAAATGTTAGTGAAACATATTCTGGCTGTGCATTCCCAGAGCTGAATTTTAAAAATGTGCCCCTCAACTTCATCCTGCTACCCAAGTTTCCTGTTGATGTTTCTATGTCTGTACTCCCAAAGCACCTGTAGCTCTGCCAGCTGATTGCAGCCTTCTGCAGGCTGGGGTAAAAGCATATCAGTGTTTCAAGGTCAAATTAGTATTTCTCCACTTAAAATTTTTACACTGTGAAAAGAACATTTTTCTGACTGAGAGTTAGTGTTCTGAGTTGTTCCTTACCCCTTCAAACAAATAATTTATTTAGTCATTGCTCCTCATCAGATACCTCATGACAGCAGGTCTGACAGCCAAGTTCAGACAAAGACTAGTCATATCTGACAAGCAGTCTCAGTGATTGAATGTTTATAAAGAAACTTGTGCCAGAAAGGTGTCCATCCCTTAGTATGTGCGTTTGTTTCATGGCAGCCTGGTCTTGCTGTATTTTGGTAATGTCCTCAAAGCCTACCACCTGCAGTTTCCACTTTGGAACTGTGCACAGCTTGGTGTGCTGCTGGGTGTTTCCATCACCTCCACCTCCTTCATGCAGAAATGTACCACTAATCCTGCTTCTCACCAGGGCAGTTCTAGCCACCCCCATGGCTTGCCCCACTCCCTCTTCAGCCCAGGCATTGCTTCGGCCATCGGGCACCAGATAGGAGAGGGCCCTCCCAGTCAGGAGGCCTCTGAGTTGGGAGGTCCATCTCAGAAGGTGCTTCAGAGCTTGCAAGGGCTGTGTGTGCCCTTGCACGCTCTCGAGGGTAGGCTAGTGAATGGAGGACGAAGAAGTACAGGCAACTCTTCGTGGTTGCATATAATATAAGTTTATTTCACTCCAGGGGCAGCGAGCCCCATGGAGGGTCCAAGCTTATCAGAGGCAACCAGGGCAGAGCACTTTGTATTTCCGGTCTGTGATTCTTATAGGGGGCTCCAGCCAATGGGAAGGGAGGAGAAGGGAGGGGACAAACCATCTGGGGTGAAGGGCAGGGGAGTTACCAGAATATTCCAACTTAAGGGTGTAACAGAACAATATAATACAGAGATACATAATATAGAAATACATACCAATTATACACTAAAACAGGCAGTGTCCTGGTTTTGGCCAGGACAAGGTTCATCTTTTGCCTTTACCAGGAGCAGGTGCGGCTGAGGGGGCATGGCCAGGACCCAGATGTTATTTTATACCACCTCAAATCATTGCCAGGGACTGGTGGGGGAAGTGTGTGTGTGTGGGAGGGAGGGACTCTTCTTGCTTCTGAGGAGAAGGATGTTCTTTCCAGTCAGGAGATAATGTGTCAGGGAAGAGCCAATTGGTATTGTCATTGGCTTTCCATGTGAACAGTTTTTTTGTCTTATACTTTTTGTTTTTTATACTGTTGCTGTTACTGTTAATTTTCTTGTCTCATTGCTGTTTCCAATAAATTCTTCTTATCAGAAGTGATGATCTTTGCCTTTTGTGCTTTTAATTGGAGGGGGAGGGGGAGGTAGAGCAAGAAGCTGTGTGGTTTTAGTGGGAGTAATAAATTGGAAAATCCCATTCCTAAATCATACACCTGCAGTGGCCTAATTCCTGCAACAGAATCTGAGGACTCACAGGTGGAGGCAAGCTTTGAGCTCTCCGACTTTCTGCTTGGGGCTCCTAGTAGCCTCCCTCCCCAGAAGACATCTCCACTTGCAGATCCCCCTCTTTTTGTGTGGAGTAAGCCAGACGTCTTGCTCCAGGCTCCAAATGCCACTGCAGAGGTCAAATAACTGGAAAGAGGGCATCACAGCAAGCATGCAGACTTCCCAGCTGTATGCATTTCATGTACTTTCACTATCATCAACCTCTTCAGCCAGCCTCCTGCCAGACAGAGGTGGCTCCTGGCCTGCATCACCTAACCCACTCTAACTGCTCTCTGGGGCAGAGCCACAGCCAGAATGAGTGAGCTGCCTGAACTGCAGGGGTAGAAGCACCTGCCTTTTATTTTCAAAGCATGCCAGTCATTTCTTAAACGTGGTCCCTGGTTCTTCCACTGATGTGGTGCTTGGTTTCTACCTCAGCACTAATGACTGCCTGCAGTCTATAACCATCCCAACACAGAAATGAAAAATGGAAAGATTAAATCATGCTTCGAAAGTATCCCCAGATCTCTTCTTTAACCTTAAAGGGCATTTAGCTGAATAGCTTTGATTATGTGTCTGATATTTGATTGTGAAATTTAGATGAGTCACATGCTAAGGCAACATTTTCTCTCTCCATGGGTAGTACTTTTCTCCGCAGTTTCTGGGGTGGGTCTCATGATTTCCCACTCTTAACTTGGTCTAATTACACATCTTTTGGGAACCTATTTGTAGCTCTCTTGCATCCAAAGTGGAATAAGTGGACCCCAATTGCCATGAATAACACAGCCGTTAGCAACTCATTTTATAAAAATTTTATAAAAATTTTTTATAAAAATTTTAAAATTACTGGGAAAGGCCTGGAGCAATGGAGGCTACCACAGCAGGCCAAGATGCCTCAGCACTTTTTTCAGCATGTAAAAGTATCAGTCTACCCTACCTAGCTACAAACCATAATTCAATTAGCATTATTCTTTAAATGCTTGTCTGCTGTTATGCAAACTATTCCCTGTTTTCTCCTGTGATCCTCCTCACAAATGCATTTTCTATGGCCATCAGTCTGTATCTTTTGTCATTTTACTTCTCTTCTAGAAGCCATATAATTCTTACTAGCTCCCACAGTACATCATCCAATCCTCTTCTGCTTTATATGTTGCTATCAATATTCCGTTATTACATATTTTAATCTCAGATGAGAATATTGTATCATCTTCACTTTGCTCTGATAAAAGAACTGTAATATTTTGGTATGAAAACTACTCTGTAATCCACATGAATATACAAGAGATTTGTTTTCTGTGTTGAAGAGAGGTCTTTTTCACAGTATCTTTAAATCAGAAAAGATATTACATTTTTTTAACTTATTTTTCCTTTAAAGGATTAATTTAGTGCTCATGAAAGCTGCCACATTGACAGTTCTGAGAAATGAAGCCTATTTAATTGACCATTGAAGAGATAAGTAGCAGAAGCTAAGATTCCTAGACTGCTTATGCATTCTTCTGAAAAAATCTATAATCCTACTCCCATTCAAGTCAATAGTAAAATTCTCTCAAACCTGGTACTTCATTTGGCTTCTAAGTCTGCTCATGAAAATAATCCTTATGACAATGGTAAATGTGCTGTGTTCTTAAAATTCTTCTCCAACTGGAGATACCATGAATTTGCTCTGAAAACTGAGTACCTTTCATATGGCAACCTCTCTGGCTGCTATTGTTCTATGCCAGGTTCACATCAATGAAATAGTGGGACTACAACTCTTCACTGCACTCTCGAGTCCCTCTGATGATATTGAGATTGTGATGGTATTAACTGTGTGTGATATATTACAAATCTTCAAAGTCACATCTTAGCTCTTAAAAGTGTGAGAGACTTTATCAAAAATTGGTAGTATAGTGTCTCCTACTGTGGTTTGTAAATGTTATGCCCAGAAGAAATCTTGTTTTATAAACAGATGGATCCTTTTTACTCGATTCACTAATGCTTTGCAATTAACTAATTAACAGGTTTATTGCCAAAATTAGCAATAAAAAGTGTTAAGGTGTTTTGACCAAAGCAGTCATTGGCAATTACATAGATACAAAACAATCTGTGTGATAGTTTGAGGCTAAACATTCCACAGATCGGAATTTAACCTGCTGTTTTCAAATAAAAGTTGACAAATAGGAAACCAAACCCTGCAGATTTTCTCAACCATTTCATATTTGAGAGCCTCAGCCTTAATTAGTATTAATTACAGATAACACAACAAAAGTTTGAAGGACTGAATATGCACTTTCTAGACAAAGCTGCTTAATATCCTACACTTAGACAGACTAACTTCTTTCACTCTCCTCTAATGATATAGTTCTGGGTCAGGAATCATTGTGCTTTTTGTGCCATAAATAATACTTGGTTTTAAAGGGCACCACATCATCTAGAAATACATAGCACAAAGGACATTTAAAATCTAATTATTTAATATTATTGCAGGTCAGAAAGAGAAGGGTGAATTCTCATAAAAATAGACTACGGACTTTTGAGTAATCAGCTGCACAATTCCTATGTAAAAATCCATCCCTTCCAACTTGACACCACAAAAGTGTAAATTAACAAATCCCATACAATCAGAGTACTAAAAAAATCTTACTCATTTGTTTTGTAGATTTATCTCTAGTATTGATTAATAGATGGGGCCAACAATTCACTCACTCCCGGCCATTAAGGTTTCAAAGGAAAATATATACAAAAATACGAAATACAGTCAAAGTAAGTCATAGTCAAGTCAGGAAAAGAGTTTGCAAGTATATCTAGTTGGTGTGTGTGTCCATCCACATATAAACAAAATCAGTAATCACAGTAGCACAGAATGAGTAAGGTTGGAAGGAACCACAGTGGGCCATCTGGGCAACCTCCCTGCTCAGCAAAGTCATCTCAGAGTATGTTGCACAGGATTACGTCCAGATGGTACTTGAATATCTCCAGTGAGGGAGACTCCACAACCTCTCTGGCAATCTGTTCCAGTGCACAGTCACCTGCACCATTTTCAGGTGGAACTTTTTGTGCATCAGTTTTTACCCATTGCCCCTTGTCCTATTTTTTGGCACCTCTGAGAAGAGCCTGGCTCCATCCTCTTGACACCTTCCCTTCAGATACTTAAAGAAATCCTCTCAGTTATCTCTTCATGAGACCAAACTGAGGCCCAGCTCCCTCAGCCCTTCCTCATAAAAGAAATGCTCCAGTCCCTTCATCATCTTTGTTGACCTTTGCACCTGCTCCATGTCTCTCTTATACTCAGGAGCTCAGAACTGGACGCAGCACTCCAGATGCACCTCACTAGGGGCAGGATCGTCTCAATCTGCTGGCAATGCTCTTCCTAATGTGCCCCAGGATACCTTTGACCCTCTTGCCCACAAGGACACACTGCTGGCTCATGGACAGCTTGTTGTCCAGCAGGAGCCCCAGGTCCTTCTCTGCAGAGCTGCTTCCAGCTTTTTTTGGACAAGATCTATCTCCTGAAGGTAACACTTAAACAGACATTGTATTTTACTGAGCACTAAATTTTTAGTAGACTGGACAGAGAATTAAGTATGTAATCCCATTACCAAGAAAGGAAATTTTAAAATTCCGTTTTCTAAAGACTACAAAAACATATATTGTTATTTCCTCCCAATATCTTGCTAAGAATTACTGGTTTGTTTAAATTCCTGGTAAGGAAAACTGTCCTTTAAGTAATCAGAAGAATAAAATATTAATTTTCTTTCTGAATAATGGGATAAAGCCTGTATAATATGGATTTAATGAGACATGACTTGTATTTATTTGAATAAGATATCTATACTGGAAAGTTCATTTGGACTGGGAAGTTTGTTATACTTAGCTATTGTCTTAAATGAAAGTTTGGGTCATTTTTTTCCAACAACTACATTTTATTTCATTGTTATGCTAATTTTTCTTTATTTCAAAGGGATTGTTCCTTTTCTGACTCATAGTTTTGTGAAAAAAATACAGACATATAAAGAGGATTGGGCCTAGACATACGTTCAGTTTGGTTTTGAAGATAATCCTTAATTTTGTATTTAACAGAGTTATTACATTTGTTTATCTTACTGTGTATGGTAGGCTGCACTTTTTAAGAAGTACACTGTAGTATGGCTTCATTTAATGAACTGAAGCATATTTGCAGTAATTTATTCACAACAGGCCTCTGTGTGTATTTGAGAAGGTCACTGCATGAGAGATCATTAAGACTGGGGAATATAGGAATTGCTTCAAATTGCTGCAAGTTTGCTTCTTTAAAGTTCTTAGCATATACCCTCATCAGAATATTTCATGAAAAGCATATGTACTAAAAGGTAAAATTTAAATTTGTATCAGTTTTCTTTCAACTGGTGTATATTATCTTTCCCTTAGAAATTATAGTATTATGTTATAATAATAGAAACACTGAAAGATTTAAATATAGCAGAGCTAGTGGACAGTGCCATAATATACAATTTATCCTATTGGATACTTGTTAACAAGTGCAGTGATCCGTGAAGAAGAATCTTTGAGTTTTTGTGTCTGAGTTTAAATTAATGGTTTGGGAGTGGTCTATTATGGTTTTTTATATAGCAGCCAATCCTTTAAATTCAACACAACCACACACAGACTAGGGTTCTCAAGGTGCCTAGCTATGGTTGTGATAGGCAACCAATCATTTCTTTCTCATTTTCATTACAATACGTTGTCAGAAACACAAGTTTGTAAGATGTTTCTTCTGTTTATCATGTTGGATATTCATGTCCTCAGTTGCAGAGGGAGTGGGGAGGGAAACAAAGGGTAACTTAGCAATATTACTACCTTTTTCAAATATTAAATAAGAACATATGTTAGTTTTCAGTCTATCTGACCTTAAAGGGTTAGTAAAGCAGAAACGGGCACCAGTAAACAGCATCTGACTCTTAAGGGGCAGTTGATGAAGTCATATGCTGGCATGGCCTATGAAGCTGTATAGTGATTTCCAAGAATAACAGAGATATTATGTGAGGTAAAGAGAAAACATAGAATGATGATCTGAGGATCAGCAAGAAGTAAGGTTTTGACCTTGAAGAGGTTTAAGATTGTGTTCTGAACAGCTGTCTGGGACACAAAGACATTTTAACATTATAAGCCCTGAAGAATGCAAACCATCATCCATGAACATGGAAGAGCAAAAGATATTGCTTTTATAGCTGTGAAGCTTATGGTCAGAAGTGATATGAAATATTAGAAATGTGACAGTGTTATAATAATTTTATACACATTATAATAATTTTCATTCACAGCTTTTTACCAGTGAATCTCTGGAATGGCATTAAGTATTTCTCACTTCACCTTACCCTGCAATATTGGAGTGTCTCTTTGGGCTTTCTTTTTTCACATAACTGTGTGCTACAAGTTGCAAGCAAACAGCCATTAAGACGATGTCTGTTATTCAAGCTAAGAACAAGAGTCCACAAAGACATTCCATTAAGTTTCCGTGTGAAGAATACACTCCCAGATCTCCTGAAGTCTCTTATAAACTAAGTTGTCTTCTGCAAACTAATTGTTGCCAGAAAACAAGGAGAAGAAAATATGTAGATGAGGAAATTCAGTACATTATTTTTTTCTTCTTTGAACTCTGAAGCAGTCTAATCAATATCACCTGGACCACACAGAGGGCAGAGTGTACAGCTTTTCTGTAAAACACAGGATGGACTATGTAATCCACCCTGTGGGTTCATCACAATGAAACTGAAAACCGGTGATACATTATATGTGAATTTTTCTTGTGCTGAGGAGTGTTTATAGGTCTACAGCAAAGAGAACTCCATGTAGTTGATAAGTAAGTGCTTTTATTATTACCAGGGAAGTGCCATAATTTGCCTGCCTGTTTGTGAATGATAGCTTTGGCTCACTGAATGCCTCTCTTCCTAGGGAATTATTTCTTGCAGGCTATAGTAGTATGTGGTTTCTGTATTTAAATCTTGCTAATCAGTCTGGTATATGACTGTAGGGCTAAACCTTAGGCAAAACATCATGCACTATGCAATTAAAACGTTTGCTCTGTCTCCTTTGGTAGTTACTTCTGCATTAATTTGATAGAAAATTCATCCTCCACATACTCAAACCAACTCTCCATTTTATAATAATTCTGATTCTTAATAATCATCACAGCACATTTAGTCTAGATCTGTTCCTCAGTGAGGATCTTCTAGATCCTCTCCTCTGCTGGGAGAGATTACGTTTATAAAAGTCACCTACCTTTCCTTTTGGAATATATATGGCAAAGGTATGTCCTAAAATATCCCTACAGCACAATAAGTATGTTATTCTCACCATCTCTGATCACTCAGCTGATGAATGGATTTTATTTAAACTTTTAGGGACATCAAGTTTTGGGCTAAGAGCAAACACAGTGAATTTAATACGAAAAATTTCTTAGAGAGAGGTATAAACAGTTGGACTTCTGTGCTTCAGCTGGACTGTGGTGTTTGACAAACAACCCAAAGCAGCCTGTGATGCCTTAAAAAGACTTATTCTGGGTTGGATAGTGGAAGTGATGGCAGCCATGTGTAAGATGAACTCATACAATTTTGTTCAGAAATTTACCAAGGGCTCTGGCATAAAGGAGCCTAATTTTGTTTGGAGCAGGCAAGCCTTGCTTTCCCAGTCTCTCAGGAGCTGCTGCTTCACCTGTGCCACAGACTTCAAAGGCAATGGGACAGAACTCCATCTGAGGTGCAAAGTGTAGTCCCTGTGTCCGGGTTTGTGGTATAGGAGCCATGTAAATAGCTTGCAGTAAACAGAGAGATAGTCTCAATCCTTCACTTCCCCAAATATGAAATTCAACCCTTTTACGTCATTGATATTTTGTATCAAAATCATACTAGAGATTTATATAACTGCTGCTGTAAAACCTCACTACTGCATCACATCATTCAAATGTTTACTGTGTGCAGGCTGTTCTGAGATGAAAGCTACTGCCTTCATTTACACCCACTAGGAATCTCTGAATTGAGTCACTTTCCCAAAAGGTATAATGGATTCCTAAGATGCGAAATTAATCTGAAAGATATTGTAGAGTCTTGCATACAGATAATCTGCAACAAGTGTAATATAATAACTGTCATAGTCCCTCTGAGACGAGAAAGATTACTTCCCTCCATCATTTTTTTGTTGTTCTCTGCTGATAAGGACCTTTACTACTGTTAGGATACTTCTGTTTAACCAAGAATGAAGAAAGCTATTTTTATCACTGAACAATATTTAGTTCTGTAAAAAGATCTTTCATTTTTTGACATGTTTGTAATGCTTTGAGCTTAATGCCTCAGTGAGAGAGTAGCTGTTCTCAGTGCATCTGTTCATGGCACTCAAAAGAAACTTTTAAATTTCCTTCAGTTTATTAATCTTTACATCTATGCTCTGCTTTATACTGAATGTGTAGCAGCATGCATAGCTTTTATTTATGTTTCTATTAGCCTTAACACTGTTATACATTGCTAATTATAGATGTACAGCATTTATTTGATGTAATGAAAAACTGACAGTTTCCTGGCTTGTAAACTGGAAGGATAGAAAACATTTAACCACATTAAGGGCAACAGTAAGAGTTTGCCTCCTTCACATGGGTTTCCCATAGACACAGAGAAATAGGTGAAAAAATGCAATATTTATTTTCTGCATAAATGTTTTTCAGAATTTAAACCCCATTTAGAGTGATGAATTTTCAGAGACAAAAGAGTCTTCAACTAACAGTGCTGTTTTATGATTTCAATTCACTCACCTCCTACAGAAAAAGCCTAACAGTTTCAAACTGCCTACTGACACTATTAAATAAAATTAAATAAATATTAGTTCAAACACTGCAGCTACAGAAGAACAGCAGATTTTGTGCCTGTATAGTGCTGCTTACGTAAGCACAATGCTAACTACCTTGCAGGCATTGATTTTCATGGTATCTGTGTAAGATGATCCAGACACAGACAGATTAATGAGTTCCTCTGCATTTAACCACCTTCACCATTAATTCTGAGACTCAGAGGAAAGGAGAGGAGAAGTATCCTCTGATACAAATCCACTTACTCTGTCAACTGTCATGAAACTTCAGTCTTTTACATAAAGACCATTNTCTTCTCTTTCTCCTTTCTCTGACCTTGGTGATAATCAAACTCCTCACCCTCCTGTCTCTTAAGCGGCCATGATGTTCTGCGCAGCTTTTTTTTTCTCTACTCCTTCTTAAATATGTTATCACAGAGGCGTTGTTGCCTGACCTTGGCTAGCTTAGAGCAGAGAAAAACTCTAGCAGCTTCTTAAAGAAGCCTCTCTCCTAGCCCCCCCAGCTAATAAAAAACTCTGGCTACTTAAAACCACAACACCTTTATTTACTGAATTTTACTCTGCATTTCATTTATTTTTGCAATTCTATCTCTCTATTGAGGCTTTTAGTAAAATGGAGTCTGAGCCTTGCTAGGTCCTGGTGAAAAGAGGGCAGACAGTATTATAGGTTACAATAATTTTGCTCCCTTCTATCAGTTTCCATGGTCTTGTAGATTTGTGATTTTCTGGTTTATTTTTGCAGAGCTAAAAAATCAGTGCTAAAACTCAAATATATTATTTTTATAATCTGTTTTATTTAGTTCCATGCACATCTCATTTGTTTTCCAAGAATGGAATGGAGAGAAACTACAAGTTTCCTTGATCCTTGAAGCTTCACATCACTTTGCACCAAATAAGCTCAATTTCTTTCTTCCAATTCACAACCGTTTTCCTTAGGTTTTTACCAGCAGCAGGCTCATCTTAGTTTCCAGGTCACTTCCTTTGCTTCCAGGACAGAACCTTATAACTTTGTTTGAACTACTTAGATGCTGACCACTTTCAGTCACTAGTCCAATGACTTTATTTATAAAGCAAGTTGATTGCTCCATCCGTGGGTAGAAGGACTGTCGTTGATGAAGTCACAATTAAATGTGGCAATGAACTATGTGGCAAAAAGGTGTTTTGATTTATTGTTACTTAGTGACAAAGTAGTATGCCTTTGGTATCCACTGAAGGTGAAAAATGCACCTAAAAAATTTAGAAAAATCCAGATAACTTACCTCCAGAAGAAAATCCTAAGTTTAGCAGGAAAAAAAAATCTTTCAGTGACGTTTAGTAGATGAACTCATCTGATCTGGCATCCCCAGGTTCTTCACGCATAAAGAGCATCTGAATACTTGAAATGATTAGTTCTCTTTTAAACAGTATGTTTAAAACAGTTTGTGTATTATGTTGTAAAGATGGTAACAGGCAACATTGACTAAAGAAAGAGCTCCTAAATCATTTAGACATTGAAAATTAAAGTAGGATCCAGAAAATATGAAAAACTAAGTACAGGAAAGCTTTCTGTTTTTCTGCAACAAAATGCTTTGGGAGATGCAGATAATGGTATTCAGTAAATATCTACCTAAATATTGTAGACAAAGAAAACTATCAGTTTTTTTGAAAGATTTTGTCCAGATGAAATGAATAAACAGCACAGTTCTTATGCTCCTTGTAACACTTTACACAGAGTTAGATATTTCACAGACCTGCCTAGGAGAACTATGCAGGCAGGAGAGAAGCGTTTGACTTTCTCTTTGTTATCCAAGTATCTGTTCCCTAGTATGTGTGAATGATAACTTCTCCATGCTTGAATTTACATTAATCACTAATTTGGAAAAATGTAGCCAATGTAGAACCAAAGAAAGGAATGTATAAATTGCAACTTTTTAAAAATAAAATCAAAGCATTAAGGGGTTATTTATATTTTTTCCTTTTATTTATATCCAGCTTTATTAGTAGTAACACCACCACCCCAAACTTTCAAGAGCAAAATCCATGAAAGGATTTGGTATAATCAGTAAGATAATGCCTTAAAACCAGCATGAAAGGGTGTTGCTTAGAATAATAATCAAGGTTTTAAGAAACATTTCAGACGAAGGGTGGAAAGGACTTCCTTCTTCTGAAATTAAATGAGAAACAAGTTGGCCTTCTGTTTTACAGAAAAGATGGAAGGTAAAATAAAATATACTCTCAAGAACATGGTGTGACTCTTAGGGATAGTCTTGTGCAGAGTTAAGGGTTGGACTTGATGATCTTTGTGGTTCCCTTCCAACTCAGCATATTCTGTGATTCTGTGATCTGTAAAAATATCATTCTTTATCCTTAAATTGTGGTGCAAGACTGAAATATTCTTCCTCATGTTCTGCCCTGCTCAATAAACCTTCTGGGGAGCATTTGTTATGCTTAATACTGTAAAGGAACAAGGAAATTGTAGTAAGCATAATAATGTCCTATGTTCCTTCAATAATAGTGATGGTAACAACAAAATTAAAGTGTACCACACCTAGTTGCAAGAAAATAACAGGCCTCCCTCCTCCCCACTTTACATATCATGTTCTTACTTAAGATTTGGCAAAATAAAATAATTGTCCCTGTAACTGCCACAGTGCCAAATCTGTAGAAAAGGGAGTAGCTTTCTCCCTCCTTTCCATTAGAAGTTGCATTAAGTATATGTACACCTTGTGCAAGGCTAGGTCTGAGCTGTGAGCTTTGGCCCTGTGAGCCTCCTGCTGTATCTAAATTAGGACAGTGTCATTCAAACCCCCCAGCTCAGAGAGGAAAGGAAGCTGATGTGTAGTGTCTATCCCGTGAGGTTTTCACCTTCTTTTCCAAAACATGGTGAAATAGGACAACTGATGCTGCACTTGGCTTATCTTAGTTTGCTTGCTTTCACACAGGAGGTGAGGAGGAAAATCACGATTTTGTGGCTGAAACTGGCTGATGTTGCAGGGTTACTTTCTCTAGCTCTTGTCCAGTAGAGACAGCCAGGGAAGAAGCAGTCGTGCAAGCAGGGAGTGCTCATGGAGGAGGGATGCCCTCTGTTTATTTTCAGTGGCATGAGTTGGTAGAAGATTTGGGAGGTGGGGGGCTCATGTGCTTTACTTCTCACAAGAACAAAACACAAGAGAACTACTCTTGCAGAGAGCATTATTTCACCTGGCATGTGGCATCCTTTAGCTATATCCCATAGAGAGTTGTTCACCAATAAAGACCCAAGTCTCTATTTTCTCCAGATAGAATTTCTTTAACATACATGGCACATGGGGCTAATTAGACAATACATATGTTGAAACATAACTTAGGTTTATGACTTCCCTTCATGTGAAGACATGACAATTTCAAGCCCAATCTCAGTTCCAGAGCAGGCAACACAGATTTTTTTGCTGACCAGAGCCACTCAGCCAGGTCATCTACCTCTTATCTGAGTCTGTTTTCCAAAACTGATCAGGTAGGAATCCAAAAATGGAAATATGCACTGCCTCTTCTTACTTCAGAAAAGCTCATTCCACTATTAAGGAACAGGCATCCTTATGTTGTGGCTAAAGCAGTACTTGTCAGATTCCTGCTGTCTTTGTCAATGCTAGCCTAGAGCAGTTCTGGTAGTTTTTTCAGAGTCACTCACTATTATGGATTCAGTTCTCACAGACTTCATAGCAGACATTGAAAATGAGCCACTTGCCAGATTCATGCTTTTCTATCAGGACAGGCATATTTTCCTCATTCCTCTTGCTGTGTTCAAGCTCTGTTAGCAAGCCACAACACTCACCTTCTTTCAGAGATCACTTCACTTGGATGAAATGTACTGTTTTCCTTACACTTATTTCTCAACAGAATTACAGTATGTTTTTCATCATCACTATGCACTTATAACTTAATAAAACCCAAACCCTTCCAACTCAGCATATCCAAGCTGGCTTTGCCAGAACTCTGTGCCTGACCCTCTGTAACAGAGGGTGCAGTGGAAACAGTCCTTCTCATTCCTCTGATCCTCTGGCAGTGGGGTGTACTAGCATAATGTGGAAACTTCAAAACATGAGGAATTGGAATGCTGCAGGAAAGAGGATACAAAAACAGTGGGAAAGAGTGAGAGATGACAAATTATTTTGTGAGGCCATTGGGCTTGCTATGTTCGTGCAGGGTATAATATTATTGGGGCACTCAGGATATGAACAATAATGAGAGTTTAGTTCATGAGATGCACAATGGTTAGCTGAAATAATACCTTTTATTGATTCTTCAAACTATTTAATTCTTTCTTTCTAGCTTACTCAGATATCTATTTAGTTGGCATCTGTCTTAACTTCATATATCATTGTAACTGTTTTCTTCCCAGACTGACTGCTACTTAAGGGATAATAGGAGGGATGCTCTGTTTTACTAGACAATAATATGGTTCCTGCTTGAATCAATTACAAGGCTGAAGGGAACCTGATTATTGCCAGAGAAAATGGGACATCCCTCCTATTGTGCTTAATATACTAGAAGTGAACCAATAAAGTTGATTTTTGGATACAAAGTTAATTACATTGAAAAATCAGCTGCAATCCATCTGACGAATACTGCTTTTAAACACCCAGAAGTATACTCATTTAGGCCTATTATTTCCTATTTGTAGGAATTAGGTTCTCTATAAAGTTAGCTAATCAATTTCATTTTAATTGTTCCCTTATTATGGAAAGACGTATGGAATGAAGATAATACTCATATGCACACCTCTTAAGGGTGTCCTGAGAAGTAACCAGTTAATGCTTTTACAGCACTTTTAACATTTACAAGGAAATATAAATGCTTTGCATTATTAGGTAATAATTAGTATTAAGCAGGAATAGCTAAAGAGAGGTTACAGACTGCTTTTTCATGCCCTTTCTAATCCCTACTACATACTAGGAGGAATCTCACCTAGAGTCCAGATAATAACACTGCCTTAGGAAGACAATTTACATCTGCTTGCATTTGTTTCAGTAAATCAAGCCTTCTGGTTCTCCATTTTTCTATTCAAAAGTGAGAGGAGTGAGTTTACAGGCAACATAAAATTGCACCTGTAAGCAAGGCTATGTGTAGGCAAAACATATTCCTACAAGCCACTAGAGGAGATGGAACATGTTGGAAAATAGGCAAGCTGACTGTTCATTTTATCTTTATGGACTTTCTCCCTTCCAGAATTGGGACCTTGGTAATGTTGAGATTTTCGGTGATAGCCCTAACCAATAAAAGAAGAAAGGATGACATTTGTGGTGAAAATCTACCATTTGCAGGAAGGATACACTGCAATATTTGACAGCTCTCAAGTCTTTCATCTAATGTGAAAGAAAAACATCTAAGAAAAAAGTTTTGAGTGTACTGTAGGTATTTACATGTCCATAGACTGGTACCTCTGAGTGATATTGAAGTTCCTGAGCTCCACTCAGGGAACAGCTAGTACCCCTCGGTACTAATAAGTCAGTCCTGCTTAACAATCACTCATGAG